>JAEIHY010017567.1:0-29885 GCA_018904565.1 Drosophila tsacasi | reverse complement strand
GCCGTTGACGTTGACGTTGGCAGCGGCGTCGAACACCCAAATCTGGAGGAGATGCGGAGAGGGAAGAGCAGGGGGGAGCAGGCAACCAGTGGGGCGACGTTGGCGACTCTTTTCAAGCTTTCATTTTCGCTTCGGCTTGTTGCCAGGCGAGTGAAAATCCAAAGGCACCGAAAAAAATAGTTTAAGTTTAAAGAATAAAAATGAAAATAAAAATAAATAAATGTTAAATGATACAAAAAAATTAAGAGAATATAAAAAAAAATGCTTGAGGCTAAAAACCTATAGGGAATTGGACATCCTTAAAGTATTCTATGATTTTTATAAACAAAGGGCCCGGTATTAAAGCTTAGAAGTTCATAATTCTTAGGAATAAATTAAATATTTATTCTCTGGGTTGTTATTAGTATTGGTAATAAAATATAAAAAAATTATGTAGGATATTTGTAGTAGCTGCTCAAAGTAGGCTATGATTTTAATAAGGAGAGGGCCTGGTATTAAAATACATATATGGTATTTTAACCATAATTTTCAATATTGATCCCTTCTGTGTCCTCTTATGTGCTAACTTTAATATTAAAATTAATAAAATAATTTATTTATATAGCTTTTATGAATTTATACATTAATTTTTTTACTTTATTATGTATAATTCATTTGTGTATAGTTTTTTTCCCTGTGCTTCTCCGGTAATTAAATCTGCAGTCCGCTGCTTGATCGATGCGATCCCATCGGCCCCTCTCCTCGCTATTGCTCCCGCCCCTCTTAACCCCTCAACGCCTCCTGCCTTAACCCACTCTTTCTCTACGTGCTCTCTAATGTGCATATTTGGTGTGGGCTGCGTTTTTGGGCTCGCCATGTGGGCCGCCGCCTCTCTGGAAGGTGATTAAACTGCATTTTGGCAGCACTTTCAAAATATGTGTCTGTGCAACTTGCCTCCTCCCATGCCCCCACAAAAAAAGAAGGCGTGGCCATTTCAGCTTTATGATTTTGTCATATTTTTCCACAGTTTGTGGCTGTTACAATTCCATTCACTAATTTTTTGGCTTGATTGCGTGGCAGAGAAAAGTCTATTTAATATTAATAAATTTGATTTTATGAATGAGGGTTTATTTAATATATATAAAATAAATTTAAGAAGGAAAGCTTTGTTTTTAAATATATAGGAACTGCTTAAATCGACACAACCATTAAGGAATTATACCTGGGACGCCTTATTTGATGACTGCATAAAAGGTATTAGAACTATTTAAGGTGTGTTGGGCCCACACCCCCTTTTAAATATTATTATTACCACATCCCACCTACCATAACTTATTGTTACATTTGCCATTTCCGTTGTGGGCTTTCCTCTCATTCATTTTCTTTACCGTTGCTTTGTTGACAGCACCTTTTATTTAATTCGCGCTGCAGTACCTCCCAAACCCAAACCAAACCCCAGGCCCTCTCCTATCCCCGCTAATTTGTGTGTGCATAATGCAACCCTGCGGGGGGATAGGGGGAGCATATATATAGTCTATAGCTCGTGTGGGGCCTTTGGCTCTTTGGTGGAGTCTCCGTTTCGGTTTTGAGTTTTGCGGCTAACCGCAGCACAGTCGCATAGCGCGTGTGTTATAATAATCTATGGCACTTTAGAGGTTTAACCGATGGCCGGATAGATTCAGACTCCGATACAGATACAGATAGAGATGGAGATACAGATACGGATACCTGGAGATAGGCTGGCTTAGATGGATAGCCGGCTGGAGAGCGGTGACGGCGACGGCGGTAAATGTGGCAGACACTCGGGCGGGCTGGCTCTAAACTGTATTATATATCTATGGCCATAAAGCCCACTAGAGCTGATTTCGAATCGTAGACACAAACACATATGCACTGAAGGAAAATGTGGTTTAGTTTGCATATATCCCTGTAAATCTGAGATCGAAAAAATATACGTTTTTTCTTTTTAAATTACATCTAATAAAATTATATTAAGAAATATAAAAAATATATTTAATAATAAATAATTGCCACCGAAAGAGCTGGGGAATTGAAATCAATTGAAATGGGGCCGAAAAGCATGCTACTAATAATTTTTTTAGGTTCTTTTTTAATTAATTTAAAAATCTTTAATGATTTTTACTGAAACTAATACATATTTTTTTGCTTTAAGAAAGCTATCAATGAAAATTTGTATGATATAAAATTTATGAAAAATATAAAGTAATTAGGGATAGAGTTCTTGATATATAAATAAATCTTTTGTTCGTATTGTTTTTAACCTACCTTCCTTTGTTTTTTGATCTCACACCAATATTTTTTTTTGTGCACTCTCAAAATATAGCGAATAATGCGAATACAACTTTAATTTGAATTTGTAGGTTGCTTGGCTGTTTATTTCTAAGCTAAAACTCAAAGGCGTGGGCGTTTCAAACGAAATTGCAAAAGATGCGTAGGCTGCGGCTGAGACGCCGGTCAACTACAACAACAACAACAGTAATAAATAAAAAAAAACCTACTAACAACAACAAAATGAGACAACACATGGTGTGGTGTGTGCCTCGGAAACGTGTATAAAGTGGATATAGTTCATCAAGCGGACTGAAGTCGGCTTTTTACCTACGCATCTCAGCTCACAGCTCACAACTTACAGTCTTTAGCTCCAAGTGTAAATCGGGTTCGCTATATGCCCCCTACATACTTTTTGTACACTCATAAAAACATATATATATCAAAAACTTATCAAGATAGGAGAGGAATTTTTAAAGAATTATTTTCCACATATGTTTGAATTTATAAAAACTCTTCAAATTTATTGAGATTTTATTAGAAAGTCTCTCTCATTAATTGTTTACTAAAATTACACAAAATTAATAATAATAATAATAATAATAATTAGATATTATATAATATTTAATATAAAACATTAAATCATTTAAAATAAAATATAAAATATGATTAGATATTAGGTACAAATGTATTTAAATACCATATTCAATTTTTAAGAAGCTTTAAAACCAAAAACAGTGGTTATTTAAAAGGTAAAAACTTATGAAATCATTAGAACTTCTTTATAGTTATTTTCTTTGTTTTTTTACATAATATTATTAATATATTTTTAATTTTATTTTGAATTATGAGTTTCAGTTTCAAAATTATTTTAAATACCATTTCAATATTTTTAAAGACTTTTTTAAAACCACTTATAAATCCCTAGATACTTCTTAAACTTCTTTTTCTTGTCACTTCTTTTTTCTTCAGTTTTTTGGTCAGTTTTTTAATAATATTTTCAATGTACACCGAATTTCTTAAGGTTTTTAGTAAATTACTAGCTATGCTAATTGAAAAATTAGTTTAAATACCATTTTAATTTTTGTTGGAGACTCTTACAGCTATTTAGTTTATAAAATCTGTAGACAATTTAATTTATTTCATTAAATAGTTTATCTTAGATATTTATAAGTTCATTTGGAATAATGCATTGTTTCGGGCCAAAGAAATATAAAAAACCTTAAACACCAAACCAATGTAATTATTTTTTAACCCATTTTAAGAACATACTATACCCTATTCCCCAGTGTAGTTGTACTCATAGACTTAGGTTGCTGTGGCCCGGCCTCCCGCTGTAAAAATGCTAATTTTCGTTGACATGCCATAGTTTGGCTAATGACGAAGGTTGTTTGTTAGCTTTGTCAGTTGACTTGACGCCGTTGCCAAAAAAAAAAAAACAAAAATTATAAAAAATAAATAAATAGAAGAAGAAACTTAAAACTGGTTACCAAGTGTGTGTGTGCGAGAGGGGTTTGCTCTTCGAGGGAGCTCGAAATTTCTTTGGCCGGAATTTCCATGAATTAATGCTGCTGCCGGATTATGCCCGCCGAGCAAACGGCAACGATTCAACGCTAACGCTCCTCAGGTGTCCCGGCACTTGTGTGCATTATATATGGATATATACTCATATACGCTTATACAGGCCTATGTGCCAGACATCAAGCTGTGACGAGCAGGAAATTCGTATCTCTAAATGGTCTTTAGCCGGCTGAGAGGATCATCGCTCTGGAGTCGCTTTTCGGAACCCAATTCAGTAGCTCCGCTCGGCCTGGTGATCTTTGGGGGCTGATAGTGGACTCTCAGGCAGGCGATTCATTCATTAACCCAATATTAATTTGCTCATTCGATTTTGTAATTATTCATGGAGCCAAACAAGCCAATAATAAATGTATATAATGAATATTAAAAGGGCTACTGGCGCACCTTTGCCTATTGATCAATGATTAAGTAAGCGGTGAGGAAATAGCTGTTCTATGCTGAAGTTTTGAGCTGAAGTTTTGAGCTTTGAAATATGAAAAATATTGTAGAAAGATTAGTTTTGGATCAATGGGGGAATAATTTTAAATAATTATGCTGTTGTTCTATAAGTTGCTAAATCCTATTTGTTTTAGTATTTTTTGAAGTTTTTTTTTGAAGATACAAAGAATATAATTAATTAACACCATTGAAATTCATGAATACTATAGAAAATATTATTTTAATTTTACTGTTTTTCGTAAGCTTCATATATTTTTAGGCCCCTAAATATATTTATTCTTTTAAAAAGAGCTTTAACACACTTTTAGACATCTTTAAGACACATCTGATTAAATAAAGGTTTCTTAAAGGTAAAATTAATCAATAAAATCGGCAAAAGGCTTAATTACTTGATTCTTAAAGCTCTTAAATTTGTTCCTGTCCACAAATACTTAGTTTATTTATCACTATTTCCGCCCATTTCCTAAATACATCTCCATTTTTGAATTTCGACAAGACAAAATTGTGTTTCCTACGCCCACAGCGCCACAGTGTGTGCTCTTGGCATTTGATCAATGTCAAGGCCTGGTCACTTCATCCGACCATAACTACGGCCGATCTTGGTATGTACGCATAGCCTTGGCCAAGAGAATTAACAAAAAAATACAAATAAAAAAAAAAATAAGAAAAATAAATAAATAACACACAAGAAAGAAGACATCGCCAAAAAAGAAATTGCTAAGCAGACAATTTTTGTTGAATGAAATTCACGCATGGCAAGAGTCACAAAGATCTGGACATATGACCATTCAGAAGGGAACGAAACGGAGAGGAGATCACACAATGAAGTGGAGGAGAAGAGTGGCCAACGGCCACTCGAGTTGGCCCAAACCTCAACCGAAAGAAGAGTCAGTCCTCTGGGCCCTGTCTTGTAGCAACGAAATAATTTATTGAAATTCAAATTTATTATCTGCTGCTGCCATCCCATTTTGAGTACGGGCTCGGGCTTGGCCTGGTCGAAAGAGATTTCTGTTCGGTTTATTCTCCACACTCTGAGCCAAAACCAATTCAGCTGGAATGCAGGGCCCAAACACATTTGGCCCAGAGCGTAAAACGAAACGAAACAATCAAGAATGAGTGTAGAAATTCCACAATGAGCCCACGCAGTGATGCTTTTTTTTTTTTTTCCAATCCCCTTTCTTGGGGGGAAGAAGATGTGGTATAAGGCCAAGGTAGACTTCGGATTTGGTATTAAGGTTTAGTTGCACAGAAAATAAAATGGGATCGATCAATGAGGGTTCTTAAAAATATGAAATAATTAAAATATTGAAAGGAAATAATACAAGATCAAGTCCAACATGATCTTTACTTATGTCTGCAGTTCGGGCCTCAAAGTTCTTGTTGTATGTTTAGTATTACATACCAAAGACCCTGCCTTACTATATATGTATATATGTTGGATCGATGGGTCTCGTTGGGTTACCCGCGGGGCTTGGGGGCTCCGTGGAGTGACCGACCGCAAACAGTTTGAAAGCCCCCGCTCTGAAAAACAGGCAGCCGCTGTAACGCGTGCTAAACAAGTTTCTCGATCGGTTCCAAGAGCGCGTCTTTGTCTTTTGTCTTGCCCAAAGTACCCTGTTACTCGTAAGCCAACAGAAGGGGTATATAGGTTAGGCATGAGATCTTTATATTAAAGAATATTTAATAATTAATTTACGCAACTAGAAACAGTTCGTAGTTTGGTTCTGAAGGGCTGTGTGTGGCATACTTTTGGGAACCATTGGAAAATAGTGATCTTATTTTTATTATTTTAAATCAGATTGAATATTTGAATATATTAGAATTATATATATTGAATAATAATAATAATTATTAAGTAATAATAATAATTATATATGTTTGTAACTTTGCTTCAAAGGTTTATCATAAGGATTGTTATTAATGTTATAAAGGATCCTATCGGATCTTAAAAGTCTCTTAAAGATCTCCTATGTCTTACGTTCAAGTGAAATATTAATAAATATGTTTAGATAAACTTTAAATATTGTTTTTAATATATTTCAAGGATTCTTAGGGAGATCTTTTCCGAAATCCCAAAGGCTCTCTTCTGGCTCTCTTTTCTATTAATTTGTACAGACCCCTTCGAGGTAGCTTTGAGCCTAACCTTAAATAACTCAGCTTTAAGCGATCTGTTCCTTATTTATTTTTACTTTTTGGCTGTGGCACAAAGGTTGAGAACCGGCAACGGATACTGGAGACCGAGACTGAAGCGCAGCTCTCCCTGCGATATAAAAGACATTGAGAAATCGTTTTCCTTTTCAGTGATGCTGCTGCTGGGATGAGAATGAAAATGAGGAGCTGCTGTCTTCTGCCTGCTGCCTCTTATGATAATAAATATTTATGCTTTTTTTCCAGGGCTCATCTCCGGTACGTCGAAATAAAAATCCCATCCCGCTCCCATTGTGCTTTATTTACGGCCAAATAATTCAAATTAAGCCTGCGATCCGGGCGAGCCATGTGGATGGAGTGGAGTATCTGTGTCTCAGAGCGCGAGTATCTGTATCTTCTGGATCGGCGGTGGTATCGGTGGTATCTGCGGCCGGGTATCTCAACACCACCAGAACAATGCCGCGTGCCAAAAAATTTTGATGAACTACACACTACATCGGCCGTCGTCTTCTTCTGGGTTTTCCTGGAAGAATCACTCTTTTCTTCTGCTGCCCCGGCAATTTGTTGGCACTTTTGTTTACACTTTCGGGGAATGGGTTATGCCGAGATCGGAGGGGGGAAGTTTACAATGAAATGATTTAAACAATGTTTTGCCATTTTACGGTTTACACCTGTTTGAGTTCAAACTATAAATATCGGATGCCGTAAATATATCCTCATGGCCATGGTTTCCAATTTGAATTTATTTTCGCCCCACTCTCAGCGCAATACGTGTTCGCTTGTTCCCCTCGCCACCCGCCTTCACCTGACTAAGATTTTCATATGAATTTTCATCCGAAAAAATATTTAACGCCACGATTTAATGAGCACTTTGGTTTAGTCGAAGGCAATTTGCAAAGGCGCCAGTTTTGCGCTAAATGTTATTTCAAATATTTTCGGCTGCGGAAAATTTCTAATTGGATCGAGGGAAAATGTTTGCCTAAATGCATCCAGCATTATACATACATATATGCATATATATTGGGAAAAGGTCAACAGGGGGTTGTATTTATTACATTTATTTTGATTAGCTGATTATTTTTTTTTTAATAAGCGGAAAATATATTTGAAAACAATTTTGGGCTAAGCATAAAATAATTATATAACTTGTGAATTCGATAAAGAACTCATTTGATGGGGTTTTTGATAAGATTTTAAATACTTATTATATATGGCCTTTTAATTAATTTGATTATTTATTTATTTCAATTTTTTGATAGCTTAAAGTTCTAAAACAAACATATTCAACCGACTCATAGGCTCAAATGGAACATGAATGTATTCATTTCGCATAAATCTTTCTTTATAACTGGATGGATGGATGTGCCTCAATAAAAATCACACACATGGCATTGCATTTCCAATGAGCGGACAACGGAACCAACGCCGGACGAGCGGACGAGCGGACAAGCGGACGAGCGGACACACTGACGGATGGATGGAGGCGGTTTAGAGGTAAAACTAAAACTCGGATGGAATCGGATGGATGTGGATGTGGCTGTGACCCCACGGCACATTCAAAGTTGCATATTCAAGCAGCGAACACGGGCCAGGCCTGGCATTTAGTGTTTTAAAAACTAGAAAAGGAAGTCGACGTTTTTATACCCTTAAAGTCTTACATTATTTTGTAAGTATAATTGTCCAGATGGTTTCTGTGATAGATTTACGGAATTGGCTAAACAATACTTATTAAAGAAAAAATAAATATATACAAATAAATACAAAATAGCTTGGTTGCAAAAATTTAGCAGTTAGAACCCTTTAGGAATTTTAAGGTTTAATATTTAAGGATACATTTCTTTTATACTAGATCACTGTAGAATCAACCTAAGCACATATTTTTATGTGTAACTAATTAAAATATAAATAAATAAATCCTAAAAGTCTAAATCTCTTCGTCTTCTGACCCTGATTCCAAATGGCAGCACTTATGAGAGTCCTTATAGGCTCCTATTCGACGCCTATTTGACAACACCCTTACAGGGTATTCAAAGGAAAATACACAGAGGCAGCCCGAACATCAACATCATCAACATGGGGCAGTGGCAGTGCGTTGCGATGTCGTCGGTTTGGTTTGGTTTGGTTTCTCCTCGTATCTTGGTGCGGGTGCCGCGATTGATGGTACGAGTACAGCCAGCACATCGCAGAGGAAGTGCTCTTCCGGTCTTGTAAATGAAAATATGTATTTTTCTTTATTTATTTATTTCTGTTTTTTTTTTCTCTCTCGTTTTTTGTTCACTGCCGCCGCTACACACAGTCGCTGTTGCTGTCGCTGTTGCTGTTGCTGTCGCTGTTGCTGTTGCTGTTGCTGCTGTTGTTGTTTTTTATTTTATTTAATTTTATTTTATGAATAGATTGCGTTACGCATACAGAAATAGGCAAGCGGCGACGCCGAGTGCCTGTGAATGAGCCCTGAACAGCGGATGGAATATGATGGGTATGGTATGGTATGGTGATATGGTACTATATGCCGGATCGCTGGATAAATGACTGACTGGCTGCCTGGCTGGCTGGCTGCGAGCGAGTGTGTGTGGCCCTCGCATGGATCGCATGGATCGCCCGGGCTTAATGCTCTTTGGGGGCTTTATGTTTATCCAAATAAGCAGCGGCATTGTATAAAGTAATAGCTGATGTTGCTGTGGGGTGCTAATAAATAAATCGCATTTGATGTGCATGTGCTTATGCGATAACCGTCGACTATAAGTATATATTTTAGCGGCGATTTTCACCTTAACAGAGCAGAGGGGAGTGTCTCGCTGCATTCCGTGGCTTAATCAGTAGCCTTTCATGATTAATAGATATTTTATTTAATTGACTTAAGTTGGCTTTTTAACTGTATTATATAGTGCCTCCATAGTTAATAGCTTTCGAATAGCCTGATAATACTAAAAGGTGCACTTGGAATAATGGGAGGAACTTAACTTTGTTGTAAAAAATTATGGGCAAATACATTAAACGGGATTTGAGTTGTTTTTGCTGTAGTTTAAGTTAACTTATTTGTAATATTTTAATCTAATAATTTATATATCCCTTTTAAAGTAACCAAATAATTTTTAAAACACACAAGGGTTCCCTCCAAGAACTTTTTATTAATCTCTCGCCTTGCACTTGATTTCCTTCACATTTTAAATCCCAAAAGATTGTAAATATTGTTATTTCAACTTGTGCCCCTATGATCTCTTGATTTTTTATATTATTTCATGATCTGTCATCATCTTCCCTCTATTTTCTAACAATTAAACCTTCTTTTCAATAGCTCAAGATCTATGTATCTCTCACTGGATGCCCCATTTGGGTTCAAGTGTGGTGCACTCTTCAAAGGGAAAACCTCACTTCGATCCAAGTCGAGTAATTTGATATTCAGTGAGCAACTGCACACAAAAACAACAAAAACAAAATGAAAAAAAAAATACAACAAAAAAAGGGAAGAGAAAAAAACAACGCCTATTGTGAATGGGCTGCGTACAATTTTGATTCAACATTTACATTCCCATTTGCATTGATTGTGCATGACTCTATGTAATTTTAATCACAACACTCGCACACACAGCTCGTCAGCTCGTAAAAGGGATTTCCTGTTATGAATATTCCATCAACATAATTATTACATACGACTTGGAAATAACTACGGGCCGAGGCCCTCCTCCCTGCCAGAGTCGTATACGCAATCATTTCCGCCCGTCCGCTTTTCTTTTTTCCCCCTTTTACGGTTAACAGTTAATTAAGTTGATATTCGAGAGAGAGAGAGAGGAAAAAGAATATATGAAAATTCGGAGAAATAATACCCAACGTTGACTTACAAATTGACCCCTTTCATATGGCCTCAGAGGAGGTGTAATCTTCGCTCGTCCCCATTCCCATTCAGATCGTGAGTCACAGAGATCAGTAAGGAATTTTTACTGTCGATTTGATTAATTAATTAAAGCACAACCCTTTGTGTGTGCGAGGCTCAAAAGTGTCGGCGGCACTTTGGCACTTTTCAAAAAAAAAAAAACTGACAAAAAGATGTCATTAAATTTTTACAAACTTCTGCGACCTTTGACGCCGAACTTGAGCGATGATTAAGCCAATCAGCTTAGTGAAAATAAATGAGAATATAAGCCGAGTGAGTGACTCAGGCTCAAGGCATGATGATCATGATCATGAAGCAAAAAGCATAGCTCGTTTAATGACCTTAAAGGACGTACGAGGAAAAGTGTTCTGGCCAGATTTCTCTAGAAAACGCAAAGCAGACGCAGCAGACAGAAAAAAAATCAAGCGAAAAGCGCAAAGAAACCCAAACAAAAACAGAAAACAAAAACCCAGAGCATAATAATAAGTGCAGCCACGCCTCTTTTTGGGGGGAAATCGGAGGAAGCAGGCAACTATTAGCCATAATGCGCTGAGGCCGTGAAGGCCTTGCAGGAGGCTGCGATCGAGGAACGAGGAGCAAAGAGCAAGGAGCGAGGGCCATGGAGCGAGGAGCCTCGGAGTCAAAAGAATCTTCGAAGGAGAATTGGTCGCGAAGCTCAGCTTTGAGCAGAGTTGGAGGCACTCAACAAAAATGTTTAAGAAAAGAAATGTTAAGAGAAAGGGATATATCAAGTTTTATACTCCAAAATTAAGATTAAAGAAGAACTAGAAAATTCTCATACTTTTCATACAATTTTTAATTTTGAACAAATTTAGTAACTTGGCTAGATCGACTTAGCAGTTGATGCTGAGATCATGAAATGACTCTCTCACTTTTTAAGTATCAAATATTAATGAAAATACTTGAATAAAAATATACAAATATATACATTTATGATTAATTTCTATTAGATTTCCATTTAAGAAGATCAAAGTTATAATTAGAACTCTGATTTAATTTCTTTCAGTGACAGTGTAGAAAGAGGCTGGGGCTCGAGGAGCGGGCAGGAGAACTATGGCCAACAAGCGGCTACTGTGCAGCACCATAAGCATTGGGAGTTTGGAAATCGAAGGCGGAAGAGGGGGCAGCCACTCGGACTCGAGCTCACCATGGACCACGGACCATGGACCTCGGACCAGTTTGCCACGCTGCAGTTGAGCCGCACGCACTAAAACCAAGCCAAGACTCAGAGAAACAGTGCTGCGAATTTGTCCGTTTTTCTAGACAGATCTCTGAATTTTTACACACTTTCTTTTTTATTTTAAAAATATAAAATAAATAAAAAACAACATAGCTCTTAAATAATATTAAATTTCTAGTATTGTTTGGGAAATATTTCAAATTAATACAGATATTGGTTTTAGAAATTTCCTTAAAGTTTAATTAGTTTTTTTTTTTCTCTATATTAAAAATGTAATATTGGGTAAATAATATTTAATATTTATCTTAATTTGGTATATGAATTTCATAGAAATTGTATTAAATAAAACTCTTGGAATGAGTACAAAAAATATTCAGATAAATACTAAATATTTCTACATCCTTTGAGGTAACTGAAACCCCAAATCCTCCAAATCTTCAAAAGAAATGCTGCTGGCAGCACTGGCGACCAACGGACTTCGGACATTCGGCCAGACTCTCCTCCTCGTGGAGAAGGCTTTTGTATTTGGTTTATTTGTCTGGTTTTTTGTGTACAGGTTTTCTTTTATTCATTATTTTTTTACCAGCGTCATCGTCACACACATCGACACACTCACACACAAACACACCGAGTGTGCTACCGTGCTACGCTTTATGGAAGCTACACTGGGCGAAAATCGACAGCGGCTTTCCCATTGTTCACTGCGCACGCGCGCCTTCACCGAAATTCGTTTGAATTATTTTCGAATCAAATCGAATAATAAAGAAATCTGGCAGTGAGTGAGTGTGGTGTGTGAGTGTGCCTGCCCCGCGATCTGTGTGTGTGTGCAAAAATAAATAAATAAGAAAAGCTTTGAGTGCTTTGGGGCATTTATTATGGAGCTGTCCCAGTCGCTGCCCCTCAGTGGACGCTGCTGTCGATTTATTATTTTTGCTTCTTTTCCAGTTTTTTTTTTGTTTTGTTTTTTATCTCCGAAAATAAACAAAACTTCAGGGCACATTCAACGCGCCGGCTGTGTCGCACTTTTCGGCTGCTGCCGTTTTTAAAATACCCTAAATTGAGGGGTATTTATGACAAAGGAAAGTGAACAGCTCTTTAAAGAAGAAAAAATATTAATTTTCATACAAATCCGAAGAATTAATAAGGTTTCTTTAAAAGAGATTTGTTTGTCAAGTATATATACATTTATGCTCCGCTTTTCACTTTTGATAACCGAGCGATAGGTTAGTCAATGAAATCACATCACTATTTATGGTACAGAAAAAGGATGCGTCACGTCATCGAACTGAAATGTAATGTTCTGACATCTAAGAATAAATCTGTAAATCCATCTTTAAAATTTTAAAAACCCCTTACTAACTTTATATATTCCTTCAATTATCTAGGGAACTTCTTAGGTCGGTGCTGACCTTCTCCAAATTTTTGTAAGCTTATTTATTTATTTTTTTATATGGTGCATTTTCAAACGCGCCTCGTTAGCAAGATCTTGCGCCGGCCACGGGCCAAAGTCTCAACTGGGTCTGGTCTCTGGTATCCGTTCTCGGGTCTTTTGGATTCGGATTGGGATTGGGATTGAGCCTCAGACTGGGCCCAAGTCTTTGGCATTCTTGGTGCGGCCACATGCATATTTGATATCTTATTAACACCCCATAGTTCACAGCTGAAAAAGGTAAAGCGTACAGAACCCAAACAGAAAATAAAAAAAATAAAGAAAAACATGTCGATGTCATCTCTGTACTTGGATAAGTTGGAAGCTGGGAGATTTACTGAAAGAAAATCTATTTAATCATTAAAAATAAATGCTTTTTTTTTACAATTCTAAGAAATTTGGCGACCTAGCAGTGAGATGCTGAATCAATTCAGAATATATCTTAAAGTATGCTAGAATATAAAAGATATCAAATAAATATATTATAGTTTGCACTAATGGAATAAAATGGATCGTTTGAGTTATTTAAGTATTGAATCAATGACAGCTAATATAAACTATTATAATTCATAATTTCCTCCATCATAACTTTCTCCACCACTTAAGCCTTAAGATTTTTCCAGCGGAACAGGGAACTCGAGCATAATCCGCTTGGTCTGCCAACTCAACCATCATCTCATCATCATCAGCATCTCCATTTCCATCACTGGAACCCAGCATTAAATACAATGTTTTTTTAATTTTTTTTTTTTTTTTTTTTTTGGGTTTGTATACGTTTTTCCTTAAGTTTTTTGTACACGTCCCCGGGCCAAAGAGCTTAAAAAAAGGCCAAACAACCAGAAGAACCAAAACAAACTGTATCTCTGTGGCAGTCGCTAACAATTTGTGCAAACATCGGGAACATTTCAGGGGAGGATGGGGCCATGGTGATGGCGATGGCGACGTGGATGTGGATGTGGCTGTGACTGCGACTGCGGCTGTGGATGTGGATGTGTGTGCACAAACCGATGACGACGGACGGATCTCTGGGCAGCCAGGGGAAATGCCAACAGAAACCGCATACCGTCTACAATTATTTGCCCAGAGATTACTTTGCTTAAATACGATTTGTATGTGTTCGGGCATATCTCTCTCTCTCAGCGCAGATAGATGTGTTCGTTCTTTAAATTCTGAATTCCCCACCATTATCTGGCATGACCTTGTGAAGGATGTGACCAAGAATGCGAGCCACGACCAAAAACAAGAAGTGAAAAAGCAATATTGAAGCGCATTTTAACAAAGCCGAAGTTATTATACCCTTTTTACTGGGATTTTTCAATTATAATTTACAAGTTTTAATGGTTTTAAGTCTTGGGATGATATCTAATTTCACCAGAAACTATTATACGATGCTAACAGTATTTTTAATGAGCGTAACATCCACCATTGGGGAGGATTTATTATGTTAAATGTTAATTATGAGCATGTGTGTAGTTTTTATTTTAAATAAAATAGTTATTTTAAGTAATAAATATTTTAAAAAACCATCAATCCTGCACAGGTCATATTACTTTTCGAAAAGGGTATAATAAAGCCAAAGCTACGAGCTAAGAAGAAACCTCTCGTCAGCCAAATAAAGCAAACACACAACTCGAGAGTCAGTCAAGAAAGTGGAGGCTGAACTGAGGCTGGAGAACGGAGCTGGATTTCCAAGGGGCTTTACGGGGTATTCCGTCGTCGTGTTCCGGGGAGAGAGAATGGGAGAGAGGAGCTCTTAAGAATGGGCGAAGCAGCATTGAAAAAGAAAGCCAGCGAAACGGCTTAAAAGCCAACTCAAGAGTCGCATCTTGAGAGCGCCGTTTCCGCTCAAAGCCCGAGACCACGTCCCCTTCTCCATCTCCGTCAAGATCATTATTATGGCAATGATCACGATCATCGTCCAGCAGTACACACAACACGGCAGCCGCATAAACTGCCAACGCCATTTAAGTCATAATTTAAGCCACATTCCAGACGCGATCCTTCAGAGATTGCATTGCGTGCCCGTGTGCCCGTTCTCGTGAAAGAAACCGAAAGATACATTCATAAATTCGCATCGAGCAGCCGAGGAACGTCCGCTCGTTCGGTTCGCTTTGTGGCGTGATCGTGGAGTATTTCTTATGTTTCCTTCGGCTTTTCAATTTGCCTTTAGCCTTTCCACGCAAATTACACTGGGCAGCAAATTAATGATTTTATTTAATTCCTTCTCTTACCTCGATGTAGAGCCTGAGTGTAGAGTGGATGTGGACTGTATGTGCATGCAGAATACCGATCGATGACGGGCTGTCGCCGCATATTATTTGGCGCATTAACAAGTCTCAAATTTCGCCTGGCGTTGAGTTATGAGCAACTGCCCTAGTCTCCCTGGTCTCCTGCTTGCCAGCCTGCCTGCCCCTCTAGAGTTTTCTCCCTCTCCGGCGGAGTTCTCCAGACATCTCGTCATTCCCACGCATCTGGGCACGTACGAGCCTCTCAAGTGGAGTAGGAGTAGCCCGAGATGGAGATGGAGTTGCCAGCGGAGCTGAAATTGGTTGGAGGAGGAGAACACCAGAAACAGGGAAGCTGAACACTGTGGAAAATTAATAGAAATAGGTTTTAAAAGTTCATAATATAGATAATAGAAAAACGTAATTTTTAGGAAAAGTTTGAGGGGTCAAATTTTAAATTCCAAAATAACTTTCAATAATTTCTTCCCAAAGGATTTACTAATTTAATTTTGTTGTATTTCTCCAAGTGTAGGAAACAACTGTCAGGCTGAGGCTCAGACCCCGCGCAGATCGGGACTCATGCCTGTGTTACAAGTGTCAGCCCACAATGAGCATGAGTATGAGTATGAGTATGAGTACGAGTTTGAGTTTGAGTCCCTGATGCGGATAAAGTGGAGGAAGGAGGAAACATCCGTTAAGCGTTCGTTAAGTGTGCGCATGCGTGGAGCGCAGCGGTCTTTTGTCGATTCCACCGAACCAGCGATCGGATCGAGTTGGTTCTGGGCCCGGACTGGAGAGTAGGGAGAGTAGCAGCATATGCCGGGGCATATCCTGGAGGGCTTATGAGGCGGGCACTTGATCGGAGCCGAACAGGAAACATGCCTAGTTACCAGAGCCGAGCGAGCCCGGAGAGTGGGCGTTGAGGGGTACACTACAACGACGAAGACAAGTGCCTCCATCTCTTCTTTCCCTGTAATTAATTAAAGAACCGTCATCCGATGTAGGCGTCGTTTTTGGCTACCTCCTCCTCTGCATCGCTCGCCGGCTCCCTCTCGATAGGCATATAAAGCTTAATTAAAGCAAATTAAAGTGATTGCCATTTAGTTTGAGGTTAATTGCATTAAATGCGAAACTAAAAGTCGAGCACGCATCTCCTTCTCCTTCTCCGCCTCCGCTTCATCTCCTCCTCATCCAAGGGAGATTCCATTTCCCTTGCGACTCTGATCTTGAGGGACTGGCACTGGGAGTCTCCCCAGTCTGCTCCATTTGCGAATTGTGTCGTGAGACTCGTTGCAACTTTGACCCGCTTCAATGGGCAAAGTGATTCAATATTGCACGCATTGGTGGGGTGTGGAACTGCGAAAAACCAGGGATTTACGTGAATTTTCCTCAGTTATTTATTTGGTTTTAGACCCCTTTCCTCTAGATTAATATTCCCTGATCCATTTGTGGTCGAAATTTTCCCTATTTGCTTCCAATATTGCAAACCTCAATTGCCTTGGAGAGCCGACAACACTTGGCCCCAAATCTAATTGCAGTTTGCATGTTTGCCGGCACTTTGGATGGTAGTTCCCTCTGCTCCTCCTCCGGGATTCTCACTTTAGGAACTTATGCACATCTTGTCGGCACATAAATTCTCATTACAAGTGGAAACGATGACGATGACAACGGCTTGGCCTATGGCACTGAACTTTTGTGCTTAATTTTTTCGATATGCAATAAATTGAGAATGTCCAATGGGGATGGTTTGGGGTAAAATGTGTAATGGAAACGTGGAGCTGTCTGCATTTGGAGATGGAGGTGAAGCATTAGATGCATTGACCTATGGACAGTCTTCAAAGGCTGTAGATAAAGTAAAGAAATTGAGTTAATTAAGGGAATTCGTTGAAGATAGTTAACCTTTCTGGATTATTAATATTGAATATCTTATAGGAAATGTTATGTTAGGGTAAAAGATTAGTTTTTAGCTTTTGATTCTTTTTACTTATTTAAAACAAAACAAAAAAATACTACAACCCTTTAAAATCGTTTTTTTTTAAGAAAAAATGTTAGTTACATAATTTTAAGAAAATAAGACATCTTTAGAAGCAGACTTCTCCTACCGCTCTAATTTCCTTAATTTCGTAAAGTAAATACCTAAACAAAATGAGGAAAACTCAGGGTCTAAGGGCCTAAGAAGAGTTTTAAATAAATTCTTTCTTAGGCATATTTTTGTAGATTTCCATTAAGTATGTAATGATTAAATATATAATGAAATACTGCTTATATTTATTATATTAGATCCAATGGCCAGTGGATAAAGTCGAACAGGATGGAGAAGGAAGTCCAAGCGGCATCGCTGCTCCGCTGGGCCGGATGAGCATTAATTGCGTTGATTGTCATCGCTGCTTGCTTGCTTGCTTGCTGCTTGTTGATGTTGCAGCAGTTGTTGCTGTTGCAGTTGCTGCTGCAAAAGCTGCGGGCTGCGAATCCCAGTGCGAGTGCGAGTGCGAATGCAGTCGGTTCATTGGACTGGCGCAGTCAACTGGCAACTGGCAACTTGCAACGTCAGTCGCATGCGCCGATGTCTAGGTAAAAGTTCTATGCTGCTGTTGCTTTTGCTATTGGTTTTGCTTTTGCTGTTGCTGTTGCTTTTTTAGACACAATTTCCGGGTCATTGACTTGAAGCATTTCTTCATTGAATTGCGTATGGGATTGCAACTGTGTGTGTGTGCTGGTTCCTGTGTGTGCTGCAACACGATCAATAAACGAGACAAGCCAACAACAACAACATTTACACCAACAAGAACTACACCAACAAAAGCAACAATCACACAGAAAAAACAAACACCAACAAAAACTACTTCCAACAACAACAACATGCACGCACAGCGACAACGACCAGTTAGAAGAAATACGATAAAAAAAAAGAAAACAGAGTCGAAGGCAACTAAAGAACTTTTATACAGCTAAAGACTTCTTCCACAAAGTACAGTGCAGACCCTATGGAGAAAGTAAGCCTTATATTAAAAAAAGCAAGAAAGCATCTACAGAAAAACAACTTGGGAATTTTAGGCGTACTCTTGTGTATCAAGAGGATGAGGGGAAGGAAAAGATAAGACTAAAACTAAATTCATTTATGTTTCATTGGAAAATAAAAATGTAATATATTTTTCTTAAGGAAAAAGAGAAGTATAGATTTTTATATAGTTCCTGGAGTCAACTATGCTTTTAACACCCTTGGGTTCCTTGTACTGAATGTTCACTGTGAAGGAAATAAAGAGGCGAACGGGGCCCAAGAAATGGGGCTTTTGGGGAAGCTGAAGAGGGGGTGTTGTTGTTCTGTTTACGACTTTGCCTCGGTTTTTTTTTGTTGGAGGACGAATGCCGTGTGCAGTGCAATAGCAGAAAACACATAACAACAAACAAGAGGAGTGAACCACAACAGCAACAACAACTACGGCACAACGTGCGCAGTGAAAGAAAAAGGCTAAAGAAAATAATGACAATAACAAGCAAGTCACACCGGTGTAAAGCTAACTGGCTACCCATTAATTTATATATAAATAACAACCAATACCCATTAATTTTCATGAAATACTTCAGTCCAAATAAAATCCAAAGATTAAAAATAATTTTTAGTTTTTTGTTAATCAAAATAATTTAATTTTAAACTTTAATTTCAATGATAAAATTGTATATTAAAACCCTGCTGTCAATTATATTATATAAGTGAATTAAAAGAAATGTTCTTGAGCTCACAGTTCATAAAAAAAACAATATATTTGTTTATTATGTATTTACATTTTAATTGAACCAATACACCCTTTGACCCTTTCTGCCGGTTTTCCTAGGGTATGCAAACAACAACAAATACAAGAGGTCGTCGACGACTGCAGATAAAACCATGCAACCGGCAAGCAAGGTAACCTGCAAGCCGCAGAACCGAACGAAACCACTGCTGCCCACCTGCCCCTGCCCCACGTCACCTTGCCTACCTCCCCCCGCCCCTTGGCAGGTAACCTGATCACCACAAAACAGAAGAAACAGAACGGAGATAGAGGCAGAGAAAGAGAGAGAGAGAGAGAGCAGACGAGAATGAGAAGCGGAGCCAGCATATCAGGAGACGCAGTTTCCTCTTTCTCTTCTCTCAATGTGCGCTGGAAAAAATGCGTTTAATAATTTCAAGTTAATTATTTAATTTAAATATTTAACCATTGACTTAATTTCTCTTAGAAAATACTAAGGATTTTATACTAATCTTTAGAGTCACATGAGTAAAATAAAATACCTCTTTATGATCTTTAATACTTTCTTCCAGTGCATCGGTGCATTACTGTGAATGCATGTGTATGTGTGCCTGTGGAAATCAAGTGTAGCAAGGCGGAGGCAAAAGAATAAGAGCACCGGGCTTAAAAGAAAACGAGAAGAAGCTGAAAGAAACTGAAGAAGAAGCCGAGGAACTGGGAAACGGAGGAGCAACGACGACGCGTCACGGAAAACTCGTTAATGCAGGCGAAGATTTCACTTGGACTCCAGACCCACCTAACACACACACACACATGAACGCCGAGTGTGTGCTAGTGTGCGTTTAACGCATTTTAATCAGCGTGTCGCATAATTACCGGATGCTGTTGAGAGGGGCCAAAAGAGATGGGGCGATGCCGTGGTTAAGGGGAGGGAGAGAGGGGAGAGCGCAGACAAGTGCCCCTCCTGCCCTCCCCCCNGATGCCAAAATAAAGGGACGGTGGACGACGGTGGAAAGGGGGCAGGTTACCTCAACCGAAAAAAAGGGGGGAATATTCAAAATCATAACAGAAAATGATGGATGAATTGTCGCGCTGCTTGGCTCCAATAAAAATAACTGTAAATGCGCTGCACTTTTCCGAGGGGAGATCGGCCAAATTAAAACGATGCCAGCACGTCGTCGCCCCCCACAAATCAACGCACACATAATGTAAGGCACTGTGAAAAATTTGCAGTAGAGTAAATGTACTTTATATTTGTATTTCTATAAATATAAATTTGTTACGAGCAGTGCTTAAGCTAACGATTTATATTATCTGTTTTAAATTTAAAGTCATTATTTCTTATTATTGGGTAACTTACACAACTTTAGAAAAAAAACAATTTTTAGAAAATTGTAAAAGAGATTACATAATTAAAATTGTCGGCTTTCCAAAGTATGCTTCCTTTCTTGTTTCTCATAAGAAATATGAATATTGCATATTTATTGAGAAAAAGTAAACAAAATTAAAATTTACTCAAAGTAAAATCAATAATTATGGAATGGCTGTTAAAATATAAATGGTAAAATAGAACAAATTAAAGCTATTAGTAACTTATAAAAAACTTAAAACTTATAAAATATTTTGTAAACATTAATGTATTTTGTAAGCATGATGAAGCATGCAGTCCAGCCGATCTAAATAAGACTTCTCAGGTTGAACTATCGATAACTCCAACAAAAGAAATATTGAAATAGCTGTGATTGAGCTTGGATAAAATACTCTGCTATCGCTTATAAATTTTTTGCTGTGCACTTACAAAATGATTCTAGTGATCTTCGGTCGAGCCTGCAGTGAAAGTTTCTCGCTACTGCTGCAGCAACAGCAACAGCAACACCAACATCGACAACAACAACTACAACCGCCGCCGACAACATCTCTGTCTGAATTCGAAGTATTGAAAATATTAATAGAACAAACTTGTTTTGACGGAAATGCACTTTACTTTATTTATCATAGTCCGTCAGTTGGGGATTGGGATTGGGATTGGGATTCGTATTCGTATTCGTATTTGGATCGGGAATGAATGAAGCAACATGTGGAGAGGCGGCAGCAGCTCTTCCTCTCTATTTATGCAGATAGATGGGCGGAAAAGATAAAGTATCTCGGGTAGCACACAGCACAGCACAGCACAACACAACATACACACAGTCGCTGCAGTTGCAAATTGCAATAGAATTGGGAGGGGATCGTTGGCCATGTTGCAATGTTGCTGCTGAGATGAGGATCTCTACGGGAAAAACGGGGATGGGATGGCAGTGCCTGTGAAAATGAGGATGAGGCTGGGGATCAGGAGTGGGTTGGGAATGGGGAATAGCAATGGGAATGGGGGTGACAGGTGCGGAGTCTGGCAGTTTTGGGAGTGGAAAGATCCAAATGGCTTTCGGAAACGCTCTGCTTTTTCAGTAAACAGCTCGGGAGAAAACGTTTTTCTTTCGATTTTTGAATGAAAACTATTTAAGAACAAATATTTCATATGGCAATTACATTTAAATAAGGCTATTAAAATGTATTAATTTATGATACCTGCAACATTCAAACATGACTATTATTAAAATCGCCATAAACAAAAACCTAAAAATCAAGATTACTTAAAAAAGTAAACAAACTGAAGCGAACAAAAATAATTACTTAAATCAATCAAGCAAAACATGACTAAGATGTAATAAACTGATAAATAAACTAACATGAGTGGTTAAAAAAAAGTTAATGAAGATTAATAGAAGGATTAGTAAAGATTAACCGCAAAAACCTTGAGTATTGCAGTTTTTTTTTTAAGTTATTCCAAAGATTTAAGCCAAGTATGTCTTGCTATATTTTCCCAAAGTGTCAAAATATTTCGCTATTGATAATTATTTTTACAAATATTTTTTAATAGCCAAAAATTGCATACCCGTAGAACACTCAGTTGTATGTAAGTACCCATAAGCACTTGACATCACATCATCATGGGATTCCGGCTGAGCTCTCGCCCCTCTTCCGCCATCGGGCAACCGAAAATCCATCTGAAGCTTGTCAAGGTTTATTACATTGTAACCACAGAAAACGCTTTAGCTTCGGCTTCAAGCGGCTGTCATGGAATATTAGAAATGCCAGCCAACAACAGCAACTACACACGGGGTTGAGTGTGGCCCATAGACAAAGTTCAACTAAGGTTGAAACCATTTGTCGGATTAAATACGCGCTGCGGTAATTATGTGCTTCAAGCAGCAACAGCAACAGCAGCAGCAACAACTACACGCGAGCAACATAGGCAACATGGCAAACATGTCGAGAATGCGACTCCGAAAGCACCGAAAGCCGAACCGAAACAAGTTTCCAACAACTCCAGCTTTAGCTGGGGCTTTATAGCCGAAGCTATATAGCTCCTCCATAGCTCTACAGCTCTCCATAGCGCACTGGACAACAACAATTACAGCAGACGCCAGAGGGTGTGCTATTACTCGACTTTATCATACCTGGTACTTCCTGAATACATCAATTATAATATTGCAAATTATAAAAAAACGGGAGGGAGATAAGTTTTTAGTAAGTATTCAAATCACATTGTAACCGAAGGTAAGGTGATCTATTTTTCGAAAAACAATACCTGTGGTATCGATCTTAATTATCGAAATTAAACAATCTAAATAAAGCTTTTTTATTGTATTTATATCTCTTGTGAGAGAGAATATTTTAAAGTATATTCAAATACTGCAATCTTTGGGCTGCGCATGAAGTAGATCAAACTGAGTAGAAATAATTGATTAATAATCGAATTTATCGATCCTACAATACTCTCATATCGAATATAAGGAATTTCTAGTTCTGTCCTAGAGCTGTTCTCAGTTCACCCCTCTCTGAGGGGTTCATAAAAATTCTAATGAATAATTTACACCAACGAAAGCCCTTCCATCTTACATCCGCTGGAAAGAATTCAAATATACCCATGAATACTATGCGTACCGGGTATTACAACAGCGGCAACATCGAGGGACGACGATAATGCGCTGGCAAAGTGTCAAATGAATTTGTCAGACTCGAACCGAACCCGAACTCTCGGACATGTTACAGCACTTGGGCATTGGGCCGACAATAAACACAAATTTAATTGTCCAAAAAAGAAAAACTGACTGAGAGGAAGAAGGCTGGCGGTGTGTTCTCGGAAGGAAATGAAAAAGGCCAAGGAAATCACGTGCGATCTGCGTCCGTATCACAGGTGCTTCCGTTCCCTTTTTGGAGTTGGAGTTGAACTTGGAGTTGGAGTTGGAAGGACGGAGAAACATAAACCAGAATGGAGAAAACAGAGCTCAGCGGATGTGAGTTGTGTGTATTTGTTGTGATTTTTGCACCTGTTGCACCTCAGAAACAGTCAAGGAGCAAACATCAAAAAACACGGAGAGAAATGGTATCAAAAGTACCAAAGGAGACCAAGAATATACATATTTTGTAAGTGATTTTAAAGAAAAGCATACTAATAGCATGGTATTTAAAAATATATATTAAAATTCATTTGGTATTCATTATTTTTGTATTAATAATTAAAAATAATAATAATAATAATAATAATAATAATAATAATTTAAGATATACATTTTCTGTTCAGTGCATGGGCTAAACCAACAACATTGGACAAGCGTTGCATACAAATATAGAACCACAAGCGACTTCCGCCGCCGCAGGATCACACAGAGGAGGGCCCAGTCCATACCGAACCTGTTCCCATTCCAGGGGATGCGATGCCGGGATGCCGAGATGTGCGATGTGCGATGCGATTCCCCGAAAGCTGCCATGAGTTGGCGATTTTTTCGCCGATTTTCGGTTTCAGCGAAACCATAATGATTTCATTGATCTGTCATTCAAGAGCTCCCAGCATGTCTGCAGTGCGAAACGTATTCGTATCTTGCACTCGCTCCATGGTAGCTAAGTATGTGGCAGAGCGTGTGTGTGTCACCGGACATGTGTGGATGTGGCTGTGCCTGTGGATGAGATTGTGGCAGCATTAGGCAGCAGTACCCATTGCCCAGACCCGCTGACACTGATAGCTTATCAACGCCGCAGCCGCAGCCGCAGCCGCCGCCGCTTCCTTGCTCATTAGAGAGCTGAATAAATCTCCGGTTCTCCGGCGAGATTCGATTCACCTTCAGTGCCAGTCCGAGTGCGACAAGTGACAGCCAGATAGGCGGACTCTGGTCCGGGTGGAAGGAGAAGCCAACTCATCATCCCATCGCGTAGAAATGCCCAATGAAAAACAGGAGTAAACTAACTTAGAGAATGCTAATGATGATGATGATGGAGATTTTCTATTCCTTGAGCCCTCAGCTTGGCTTAAACTATGATAAACTATTTAAATAGTTTTAAATTTCAATCGAATCAACTGCCAATGATCTTAAACTCAACCAACTAATTAGCGAGCGATCACTGTATTCACATGTCCCACGAGATATCGTCCGAACTGATCGAAAAGTTGATTCATTGCGTGCCGTGAATGAGAGAGAATCTTCAAAGGAATTCACCGGAATGGCGATATCGATGGGAAATGGAAAAGCGAGAAGGGAGCACAGGGGAAAGGCAAATGAAAATGGGAATGGAAATGGAAATGCCGGCGTGCATAATAATAGTTTATACGGAAATCTAATGATCAATGGGAGATAGCAAGCAATGCAATACATTTTTCCCATTGGGCTGTTCCTCTCCCTTATCAAACTTCATTCATTAGCGGAGCGAACCCGAAAATGGCTTCCCCCAGGGGTGGCGCAGAAGGGGTGTGGGTTTCTCAAGGGGGGCGAGGCACCAGCAGAGCGAAGGAGAAAGAATTGGCAGACTTGCATTGCACGCAATCAGCCAGCTCGTTAAATATAGCACACTTCAATCAGAGGCACTGCATCTTGCGACTGCTTATTCGAGTTCGAGTTCAGTGCTGTCGCTGCTTCATTCATTCGCTACACTGGGGGAAAAAATTGAAGAAATTAAATGAGAGAAATTAATGGAATTTCCTTTTCAAAAATTGGATTGAAAGACGCAACAATTCATGCAATCTATTTATTTAATATAATTTTAATGCTTTCTTTGAGGTTTGCATATTATTATCTATTTTATTAAAACAACTTAGTAAGAGTTTGTTTTATATTGAAATTTAAATACTCTTTATTAAGAAAATTAATGCATAATTATTTAAAACATAAGTCAGGCGTAATTCTTATTTTAAATTTGTTTTATTTAGGAATTCAAGTAATAATGTTTATTGACAATTTATTGTAGAATTTCTTAAATACCAAGTATTATTTATCTATGAAAAGGAACTAAAGGAACTTGTTATACAATGAGGATACTTATTTTTCCTCTGTGCATTCCCCACTCAAAGTGTGTCAATCGGAGCGAGTTTAAAGCGAATTGGCAGGTCTCGTGCAGCAAGGCTTATCGGGGGATAGTCTTAGTCTGGATCCAAGTCTGCCCCCCCTTTCTAGTATCTGCGGTGGCAACGCCGATGATTACCGCAAAAAAAAATAAATAAATAATACAAATCCATGTTTTATTAGCTTTTATTTCGGTTTCGTTCTCTTTTTATTTTTTCTTGTGTGTGTTGTTGCGTTGTGTTTTCTTTTTGCAAGGCCCGAAGTGACCCCGGGAGCAGACCCCGGTCGATCCGCTGGGTTATCACTGGCCAGAAACATGCACCACCACATACTCAGCAGAACACACACAAAGCACACACACTCTCCACAACCTCAGCCGCAGCTTCAGCCTCAGTCCCCGGACTCAACTGTTTGTAATTCGCGTTTGAGCGCGCGAATTATGATTGAATAATGAAATGCCCCAATGGGCAGTCAGCAGTCAGCCGTCAGCAGTCGGAGCAGTCGCTGCCTTCAATTATGCAAAACGGTTACTGCACTTTGCATTAATTAACAAACGGGGCAAACAAAGCAGCGAAAATCGCACAGAGCGCGCGCAGCTGACACAATTTTGCACGTGCTAACTTAACCCATTTTATACTAAGCTTGAGGGGGGAGGAAAAAGTGGTACTTCCTACTTAGATTAAAGTCATTGTTCCTTGGGTCACTTTTTGCAAGCCAAAAGTGTCATCTTAATAATTGAAAACTAGTACTTATTTAGTACATGTTAAAATTAGTTTTATTAGCTATAGCATGCTATTAGCATGTTAACCATTTATTTTTAATTGAAATGCTGCCTTCATATTATTATGTTCTATTTTTAGTTGAATTTATAAAGGTTTATATTTTTATTTTTTACTAAAATGATATATGATCTCCTATTAATGCAAAGCAGGGCTGATTACACATTGCACCTGATAGAATAAATATGTATATATCTTTTAATTTGGGTTTAAAACGTGAATTCTACCAAAAACATATCCTTTAAAAATATATTTCACATTTTTAAGACCTTAAGCTCCCAATTAATTAATAATACAGTATTGCAAAACATTTTTTCAATATAAACAAATTTTCGGTTAATTCAAAAGGTGTTTATGTACCTTAAAATGCTCTCAAATTTACAATTAGCACAGAAAATATCATATTCCGAATGGAAATGAATTCATTTTTGTCTGCAAGGGTATACAATCATCGGATACCCAGAGTTGGCTTCTTTTCTTAGTTTTAAAATACTTTATCTGCAATATTTGGCTTTGGAGCAAGCCCCGAGCTGGGGCAGAGAAGCGACTAGGACAGAGATCTGGAAATATTTTTCCTACTTCCCTTCCAGAGCGAGTGAAAATATTTTGCAGTTAAATTTAAATTAAGTACACTCACGGGGCCACTGTGTGTGTGTGTGTGTGTTTATGTGCTTGCAACATTTGATGCGCGCCTTCCGTTGTAAATTTTCATCGTAGGTTGTCGGTGTGCCACAACCGCCGCCGCCGCCCGCAATGTTTGTGCAGCAACACACATCGGCAACGGCGGCAGCAGCAACATTCTGTGTTTTCTGCGCATTTTTTTTATTTTTCCTTTTTAGTTTTTTTCAGTTTTTAGTAATTTAAAAATAAGTGCGCCGACGGCGGCCCCAAATAGCATCCGCAAAATGCAGCAGAAGCGGAGGCAACATCAGTCGTTCGCTTGCCGCTGGATGCTGGCCCCTGCTCTGCTCTCACATGTGTGTGTGTGTGTGCCTGGGTGTGAGTGTGCGTGAGCATCTGTGTGAGCTATGGCAGCCCCAATCCGAATCTGAATCCGAATCCCAATCCGAAGCCGAGCAAGCGAGCAAACTCGGGGCCTCGGTCCGTGTGTGCGCGCGAGATAAACAAACTGCCAGTTCACTATCAATCAAATACCGGAAACAGCTGCTTTAGTTTTGCCATAGCCATTTGGCACACCACTACACACGCACAGGGGCATACGCTCACAGATACTGGCAGGAAAAAAAGAAGAGAATTAAGATCATTTCAGAGTTGATGTGGCAGAGATCAATACGTGAGGGGGGTATCATAGAGTTATTCAGGAAAGCCTTTTTAAAAAATGTTTAAATTATTTGCATTTAGTGTTGTAAAAAAATACTGACAGGAAGTAAACTTTACATTATATTTGTTATTATATAGTTAAGATATATATTTTATTTTTAATATTTAGAGCAGGCTTTAAAGGCTTCAGAACTTCATGAATGAAAATCTGAACTTGATATGAAGCTATTTGTTTTATTTTTCAACTTTGCGTGTCCATTGAAATGATTTTATCAACTCTATTTATTAAGTTTTCTAATAAGAACTATTTTTGAGAAAAATAAACTATATATTTATTATATATTCTATTTTCAAAGTTGAGTTCTTGAGATCAGAAAAAAACCTTGGCAAATATACACATATTAGGTGTTTAATATTTATTTATCTCCTTTAATTTGTCATATTAAAGGTGCTAAATTATAAAATAAAAATTGTAAATACCTAGCGTTGTAATTGATATTCAATAAACTTAAACAGGCTAAGATAGTTCAAGAATCTGTTGGTTACAGGTTCTTTAAAAGCTATATTTCAAGTTCTAATTGTATAAAAAAAAATAAAGCTAATGCGGCTTATATAGTTTTCAAAGTATGTGGAAAAATGTAAACGTAATTAATTATTTTAAAGAAATCTTTACCTAAGATAGATGTTCGGGTTATCCAACTTAATTCCTTATTCGGTATCCTAAAACCACGTCATACCCAGTATCAATACACAAGAAAACACACAAAATGATATATTTTTTTTAGTATTATATGATTTTTTTTATTTTGTAGTTTTTAACGGAACATACATTCTAAAAACATTACATAAAGTTCTTCTAGGGGGGCTGCCGCTCCCCTACTCATCCGCATCCGTCATTTTGCTCAGTTTTATTTTATTATAATGAAATGTACAAATAAAATAAATATTCATTATGCGTAGCTTGTATGTATAGAGTGCCTTAAATATTAATCGCGTATCTTTAGCATTATCTTTATCGTTATTTTTATGCGTGTGTATAATTTTTTCTGTTTCCTTTTCTGTTTTGTAGGTTTTTACTTGAATTTTTTGCTTAGGGAGGTGTTTCATCCATCTTTTAGTTTGTTTTTGTGGGGTTTTTGTTTTTTCGTTTTTTGTTTGCATTTTTGTTTAATAGTTAGGAGTTTTAAGCATAGTTTTCTGGTGTGTATATCTAGGCATATATATATATAGTTATATATAGTACATATACAGGTTACATATATATAGCGTATATAGTAGTGTTTTTAGTGTTTAACATTAATCTTTAATTTACTTTTTGCTTGCTTCTTGCTTTATGTGTATAAATTTGTTTTAAGTTGCTAATTTGCCACTGTTTTTTGTTGTTTTCTTTTGTTTTGTTTTAATGGATATTTTCTATACAAAAAAATGTGTAGTTTGTATTTTTGCTGCATTTCGATTTGGATTTGTATTTTTTACATTTAAGTTTTGTTTTGCTTTCTCTATTATTTGGAATTTGCTTGCATTTCGCTCATTTCTCATTACCTTTTTATAGTATATACAATCTTGGGGCTGGCTTTTGGAGTGGATTGGATTTTGTGGAAAAAGAACAACTATGGACCCGCCCTCGAACCCCCATAAAATACGCTCATAAGAAACTGATTTCGTTATATATCCCATATCGTTTCCCCAGTTCTGTGTTTATCGTTTTCCCTTCCGGCTTCGTAGTTGGTAAAGTAAACTAACTGACTTTTGGTTTGCAGTACATTCACATATATATAGTATATATATCGACGATATCTAAGCACATTTAGACTGGTCTATAGGTTGCTCTCTAAATTTCTCGAAAATCTTCTGGCCATAACACACACACATATATCGATTTTTAATTTAAATTCGTAAAGTTCTACAATGTTTTTTAGTTTTATTTTTCTTCTTTTTTTTTGCTCTTTCTACAACATCAAAAATGGACTGGACTTGGCTTTCATATTTAATATTTGACTAATTTTACGCCATTGAATATTTTTCTAAAAGTTCTCTCATGTGTGTATATAGGTTATACATATATATATTATATATAATCTGGTGTTTTGTTACTCGCTTGCCCCAAATTGTTGTTCAGTTTTGTATACTATATATCGAAATAAAAAAAAGGACGTTTACTTTACAACGTCTGTGTTCGGCTTTACTTTCTGTGGAAAATTCATTGGAATTATTTTGTGTACAGCTATTTAGTGTTTATAAAATAGAAATTTGACTTAGAAATTGAACATTGAACTGAAGATATTATCGTTATTGTTTATTGTAAAAACAAAATATGCATATTTCGTTGAAGAACTCACAAGTAATACAAATAAAAATCCTTCGAAAAATAATTTCTAATCGCGTTCGGTTTTTTCACTTTGTTCCACTTCGTCGTCTTCCTCCTTTCCGTTTTTAAGCAAAAATTATTTTTTAAATAACATTTCTAATAATTAATAATTATCTGTTTGCAGTCTTTGGTTATTTAATTTTTCTTTCTTTCTTTTCTCTTTTCTCTTTCCGTTTTTTATCCTTTTAAAACAT
>JAEIHY010017566.1:0-45810 GCA_018904565.1 Drosophila tsacasi | reverse complement strand
AATAAATTTACTTTCACCGTACGTCCAAAAAAAAATCTGAAAAAACATGCAGAAAACTGCTTTCAAAACCATACCCCCCCCCTTAAGCTAATTTTAAATGCATTTCCCACACTGGGGCTCATGAAATGTAAGTCAAACACTAAATCATCATCTATTTATATCATTAATCCTCTCAATTAAATCAATCTATAAATGCCTATGCAATTTTTCCTAATCAGAGCAATTAATATATTTAATTGAAAACTCGCTATTGTCTGGGCATCCAGGATAGCCAAATAAATATTTAATTCGCACAGCACGTAATTTATAATCGTGAGAGGAGAACAAAAGAACTCGCCACAAGCACCCCAAATACGAATCGCAGGACCAATTATAAAGGCCACCCACAACCGGAAAATTCCCTAAAACTGGTCATCGCACAAAGGCCGATGGCTATAATAATGCGAAGCGTTAATCCGCAGCGTCATTATCTATTTGCCACTATATTTGGACAGACAAACTATTCCTGCCGAGTGTGAAATCCTTTTTCGCCCAAACGGATCCCCCAGCTTGTTATTGTTTTTGTCTTGCCGGACACACGACACGATATAAACAAAATTATAATAAAACTAATGCCCACACATGACCGGCACATTCCCCGGGGAACATTTTACAATGGCCCAAAGTCGAGCAGGGAATGGATGACCAGGAGTGGGGGAAGGGTCGGGATCAGGAGCACGGCCACAATAATATCGGTTACACGCATGCCGAGTGCAAATTACAAAACTATTTTCCAACATGCGACTGAATGGATAACAGAATTAAATTATTGGATATCAATTTGTGCATTGTGCGCCTTTGCCAAACTCGAAAAGTCAACAGCAACAGCAAGGATGTGTCCAGGATGTGTGCCCGAGCCAGTGCCCTGTGCGCCCTTATGTATTTATGTGGACTCGAGCCCCCGGAACAATGGCCCGTTCTATGTACCATTGTCAGGACACAACAATGCCGGTGGGCCAAGCCAGGATACCGATGGCACTGGCTAGTGGATGGAAGAGGATAGCGCAGCTCGAGTGGACAATGGCCAAAGGACAAAGGGAGGACCGGGGCGGGGGCGGTGGCGAGGACACTGGTGAGCCAGTCAGTCAGCAGGACGAGCTGTCGATAATATCTTAGAGTAACAGCGGCCCAGGACCATGTAAAGTAGTTATGGCCCCGAACAATGAAGCTGGAGGAGCGCCAAGGCCTGAGATGCTGGATTAGCTCTTTTTTTTTTTGATAAAGTGTATATTTTTCAAAGATTTATTCCTTAGGGTTTTGTTAACAATTTCTAATATATTTTAACGATTTTATTTTATTGTCTTATAAATTCCACTATTACATATTATATATGTACACAAAAACACCCTTTTTTAGTTCATATTTATTAGCAACTACAAGAATATGAGACTACCGTTTGGTGATGTTGGATAACTTGAAGATATTTTATAAATATATGACAAAAGACACATTCTTAAACATTTTTAAATATGCACATATAATGAATAATGTGTATCCACAGATATAATAAATACTAAATAAATACTAAAAGCGAAATTGTTAAAGCTAAATTTTAATAAATTTATATATTATATTTTCAACATTTTTCGTCGTATTTTTCTATTAACAAGGAATTTCTAAGATAAGAAAGGGAATACTCAGCTTAACACACAAAATACCCAGCATGTTTTTATTTCTCATGTAATTCCAGTTAGAATTTTGCACATTTCTAGTAAAATATTTGTGCTTATATCATATTTATTTTTTAGTATTCTTGCATTAAAAAAATGAAAATATCTAAAGACAAACTGTCATCACTGCCAACGAGCGGAAACAGGAGCAACAACAGGAGCCAAATCGAGAATAGAGAATGGAGGGCAGCGGGCAACATGCATATGCTCCTCGAGTGGCGGCACAAAATGCATACAATGTCAGGCATGGAAATTCTTGATAATAGACAATGAATTAATAGCAGGCGATTACCGAACGGGGAGAAGGGACTCCGACTCGACTCCCCTGTAGAACCCACAAAACAATTCAATCCGACAATCCAACCAACTAACCGACCAGCAAATAGACAGATCGAACCTCAGATACAGTGCCGAAGGGCACAAAAAACAGCAGAGATTTCTAGATTTTGATCTGGATCGAGTAATGGGAGTGGGAATGGGTTTTCCGCCGGCAGATGGCACATGCCCCTTTCTTGTCGTCAATTAAAAGGCAACCAACAGCAAATAAACACTCAAGGAATGGCGGCTGAAGGGGGTTAAGTGTCGTGGTTCCAGTTCCAGCCCAAGGCCACAACAAGGGGTTACTTAACCGCCCTGGATTAGCCAGAGCATATGTTTTTCCCCACGCCGTGGCAAGGGTGGTCTATGGCAGACTTTTCTTTAATTGTTATTATTTATTTTCCACATTACAAAGGCCTTGGTTAGGGGAAACGCAACCTGCAGGCTTTATTTAAGCAATTTTGTCAGAAAAATTCTAGTAAATTGCTAGACTTTTCCTAAAAATACATAACAATATAATTTACAAAACACAACTGTGACATTTTAATTGCAGTGCACACAATAGAAAATATTTTAATATGGGAAAGACTGATCTAAATTACATTTTCTGGGAGACTTGGAAAAAGCTTGTCTTCCCTGTTTCAATCACCCAATTAACCATGTCTATGGTTTCCCAGTCCCAAAATGCTCAGATAGAACGTTTTTGGGTAAACTATGAAAGATAATCGAATAACAAAACATATAATCAATATAAAATATTCTCCAAAGGCTTAATCTTACACCGCGCACATGTCATTTTCTGAGCCTAATTCAAGGGTGGTCTCTTACAGATTTTCACTCACTTGTTATTATTTGCTTTTCCACATTTCAAAGTCTTATTTTTACAAGTCTCACTGGGTAATTTAACCTGCGGCGGGTCAGAGGCCATGTAGCAACAACTAATTTGGCAGCAGCAGCAGCCAACCCCCAGCTCCCCCGAGAAGATGCCTTGTTTTTTCAACAGACACCGGAGGGATGAGTGAAAAAAACCAAGAAAGGAAAACAAATGCCATTTCAAGTAGCAAACGTGTAAAGTAGGTGGCCCAGACCTTTTTGCTGCCGCCAGAAAATTGAAGAGAGAGACACCGTGGAACCAGTAGACAATTAAATTGGATTAGGATAAATGGGATAAATGGATTTTCTAATAAATAATCATCTATGATAATCTTTAGCTTTTTGTGTTATATACATTTTCTTAATATTCTGAAGTATATTTTAAATAAAAGGCAAGCTCACGTTTCCCATATTTATATTCTTTTACTTTTAAAACCGACTCTTTTGACTATTTGTCTAATCGAATGTTACTCTGAGATTATACTTAATTCTTAAGTCATAATCCTTATTGATAATGTATCTGAATAAATATTTAATATTTTTATCTAAGCTATATATAAAGATAGTTATAAATTGTTAGCCTGTGTAGAAGGCTACTATAATAAATATTCTCTCCTATCAAGACCGAGCGAATTTTGTTCCTATTTTTAAACAAAATTATTTTAACATAATCTTATTTAGTTAATAGTAGGTATTAAATAAATCGTAAGAAGCTCTTAAAATAAATTGTATTTAATTATTTTCACAGTTTAACCAACTACAAAGTATTCAATATATTTTTAAAATTCATTTAAATATAGAAAATAAATTAAAATATGATCTAAAAATATAAAATGTATCCTTTTACCACTGTGCACCAATGGTTTTAATTTTTGGGGGGGCTGGGCCTGGGGCAGGGGCAGTTTGTCAGTCAGTCACAGTCGGCTAATAAGCAGAGAGTCCATCAATAGATGGAATAGTGAAACCGCGTCGCCGCGTCTGTTGAGCAACAACTGCCAAAACGATGAGAAATCAATTTTTTTTATTTTTCCGTTTCATTTTTCGGATCGGTGCGGTGCGGTTTGTTTTGTTTTTGATTTTTCGGTTGTTAGTTGTGTTTGCCGCCCAAGCAGCCAACACATGATATGACCATTTCCATAAACAGCAATGAGCATGAAAATAAGTAGGGCCTAATTTTGTAATGGAGTACCTGTTAACATTTATGGAAGTAAAGTAATTTCCTTGAAAACTTACTTTAAAGCTTGTTATGTTTCAAAATATATTTTAAAAATATTTTTCAAAGATATTACTATATTGTAAGATTTGTGAGGTTTGTAACGGTTTTAAATAGATTTTTAGTACGGATTTTGTTGAAATTTTAAGTGCTTCTCAAGTCAGGTTTGAGTGGTTTTAGAGAGGATTAGGAAGGCTTTTAGTTTTTGTGGAGGTTTGTGAGGTGTTCTTTAAAAGATGTTGTACAATTTCTAGTTAAAAATAATAGTAAATTAATACAAAATACTTATAATTTATTATTTTCTTATACAAATTATAATCATAAACGATCTTATTTTATTGCACACTGTTTATTGAAGGCCAAATAAGTTTTTAATCAGTTTAAAAAAACGTTCCTATACAATACATTTATAAATATTAATCGGCACTCTATTTATATGACCCCCAGTGTGGCCGACTGTGAGTGCGGATGAGCATATGAATTAATACAGTAGCTGGGATGGATGCCTAATGGCTAACCCCGAAGACCTGTTCTTTGATGCACTCACTCTGCGGTTTTGTTTACCCAAAATTCATAATTTACATATTGTGTGTGCGTGTGTTTGCTTAGTTGTTTTTTTTCCCTCCCAAATGTTGTCTTTTGGATGATTTTTTACATTTGCTGTGTGCCCCTCAGCCTCAACTAGGAGCCCTGTTCGATTCGATTTGATTCTTTTATCCCAGCCGACAAAATTTCCCCCTCCTTACGGAATATGTCGCCGCACGGCAACTGTACCTTAGAGGTATTTATAGTCGTAATTTCCTGTTAATTTTTTTAAAACCCACCCAAACTAAAGGCGTGGGACGGATCCGAGTCCCGGGGTGGTTGCACTCCGCCATTGTGTTTGCATATCCACGATCCTCGTCAAGCGATTTGATTCTGATTTTCGTTCTCGTTTTTCGACTGCGCAAATGTCACGTGTGTCGCCCTGTCTCTGCGGTTGACATCGACGTGTGACTCCGACTTTCAATCCTCAGACCAAGTGGTAAGTGGTTGGGTGACCATGTGGCCGCCACTCTCGGCTCTCGGGTGGTGGTTAACCCGGTCGAGAGCGCGATAAATATCTAAATGCCGTGATTTGCCTCATCAAGGGGCGTCGTTGTTTATCCAACAGTTTATTTGTTTGTTTAATTGTCAACTGATTTGCTGGCTTGTGAGTGTGTCGAGTCCTTTGTGCAGGACACGTGGAAAGTACGGGGATCTCCCATCAAATCAGCCAAAATAATTGGCGCGTGTGAACGGAAAGCAAGATGTTAATAGATTTCGATCAAAGTTCACTTTGTTTGATGTTTTTTAAAGGGATTAGTTACATGAGAGAGGGGCGTCATTTATTGATGAATTTTATTTTAAATATTTCCAATTGAAAATGTGCTAAACAAAAATGTTAATTAAATAATTTAGATTGTACATAAGATATAAATTACAAAGGTATTTCTTGCAATGCAAAAGTTACAATAAATTTTTGTTTTAGCTAGTTTCCTCTATTGCTTGTATGAATATGTATTATTATTTTGGTTATTTATAGATTTAAGCCTTTGAGCACATTTAAAATTAATAAAAATATTCAAAAATGTACCATTACCAACAAACACCCCTCAAACACCTTTAAAATAACATAAAATTGCAATACAACTAATCTGACAAGGAAGGCCCAATGTCCGACACTATGAAAAGCAATTCTCTCCACTATATATTATGTCCCCTGCACTCGAGCCACAAAAGACGGATAAAAAACAAACACAGGGTACAATATGCAAAATAAATGCTCAAATATAATAAAGAGAGCCAGGAGCAGCGGCAACCGGAGCACGAAAATGGCAACGTAACTCAAGAGCTACTCCAAAAGCGAGCGAAGGAACAAAGGAGCAGCCCCGAAAGTGTGTGTGCGAGTGTGTGTGAGAGGGAGGTGGAAGGGGGGTGGCAGGACGAAACAATACGGACAGCTCTCACGCAGGCGGAGTGTGCAAAAAATATCATTTAAAATAATATTAAAATAAAGCCGAGAGTGTGTCAGTGAGTGGAGAAAAAATAGTCAAATGACAAGCACTGGGACTTATTTTGAAGGGGAATAAAAGAGAAAACAGTCAACAACACGAATACAAATTATATTTGTAAGTTTAGAATATGTTTAATAACATGTAATATTTTTAAAGAATTATATAGTAAACTTCAGTAGATATATTATTTGTAAAAATAAAGATAAAGAAACTAAAAAATATTATTTCAAGTTTCTAACAAAACGACATATCTAAGGACCTTTTATACATAATTATAAAATATGTAATAAGAACAAATAAACAGTAAACATTATTATAAAGGAATAAAGAAAGGAAACGTTCAAGTTAAGAACTAGATTTTAATATACAAAGTATTCAATATTTATGTATTCCTTTGAGGGAATTGAACTCCTTTTAAGAGATTTAAAGCTGAAATCTTACAAGAAAAACTATACAAATAATCAAATGTTTTAAAAGTATTATTCAAGCCCCATTTCAGACGTTGAAGCTCAACAATTATAGTATTTTTTACTGTGTTTGGGAAAAAGAAAGAAGGAAATAAATGGGGGCGTCAGTGAGGCGACAAGCGGCCAGCGGACTAAATAATAAAAAAAACAATAATGGAAGTTATACATTTTATTTCACAGACGAATGGCAGTTGGTTGGCTGGCCAAGGACTCCGGTTCGGTGTCCAGGACTCCGCTCCGACTGGCAACCCCTTTCGGAACTTCGGAATGTTGACAAGCGGCAGCAGGAGCAACAAGAAACTCACAAAGCGAATATATATAATCAAATAAAACTGAAAAGGATTCGCCTTTGTGCGCTTTGTTGTTCGAGTAGTTTTCCGTTTCCCTCTCGGTGTGTGAGCGAGTGCGAGTGTTGGTGGGGACTCAAAGGAAATAAATGTATTGTATTGGGAAGCGCAGCTACAAATGAAATTTTAATCAAAATGTAGTTGAGTGCTGAAGGGTTGTTCGCTCCGGTTGTCCTCCCCTCGGAGCACATACATACACACACTCCTTTATTTGAATTGTTTCTGTCAATCAGCGCGGCTTCAGCTTCTTTTGTTGCTGCCGAAGGATACAACTGATATTGATTTCGGGATCGAGTTCCCGTTCGCGTTCGCGTCAGTGTTAGTTCGCCGCAAAGCACAATGGCTGGAGGACAGGACACATCAGCCAATGGGAAAAGTTTCAAAGATACGACATACATACACATTCAATGGCAGGCGGAAATGCTCCCAGGACTTTCGGGATAGTTTCATAATTGCGAGCACAGCAATGGCGCTGGCATGGCAGTTGGGTTGTCTTATATTCCCGAGTCCTGGAGCCGTGACCACTTGGCCCTGCAACCCACACACACGGCTGTGATCAAAATAACGGTCACTTTCTGCATTGCAATTTTAATTTATGATCACCTTTAAGTTAGGAGCCTTTTCCATATCTAAAACAATAATTATCGTGCTTTAACTATAGTTATTTTATATGTCTATAAAATAAATTTTAGAAGATTCACCACTTTAACGTTTGTATTATTAGGTTTACTTTGTTCACAATTATATTCTATAATCATAGATTTTCAGATTTGTGGTGAAGATTACTCATTTATTTCTCTATTTTTTAAATTTATTTTTAATGCAAAGAATCAATCAATCAGATGTCATATTTATTCCTTTAAAATATCGATAAATCTAAACAAATCGAAGGAAAAATATTAATAAATGTAAATGCAATGGAAAACAAAATTCTCAAAACTTCTTAAATTATTAATTTTAGGCATGGAGACCAGTGATTAAGTTCTTAAAATAATATTTAGAAATAAAAAGGCGTTAAAACCCCCATAGCAATGTCAGTTTAAACCTTTTGCTTTTACATATAATATGAATAATATTTGCAAAAGAAACCAACTATAATTTTGCACTCTATAACAAATTGCAGATATATAGTACAAAATTGGAGTTGTAACCTCGTCCTGTGAGCGGCGTGCGGCATGTTTCTCCACCGCTTGAGGAGGACGCACAAGCTCCGAGCTCGCAGCTGGTGGCAAATTTTCATTTGAATGCGGTCGGAAAGCGCTTGTTGGCATTGCACACCCACGGGGGGTTATCCATATACACACACACATATACATACATTTATATATAGCCTGAAACTCAATTAAAATGGCATTTAAATCATGCAAACTCCTTGTTTGGCGCGTCACCCAAAACACCCCGATGGCAAATTCTTCGGCAACTTCCTACTTTTGTTTGGCATTTCTCGCCGAAGGTTCGGGTTCAGCCTCAGACTCAGGGCTCTGGCCTCCACTTGGAATTGTTAATAATTTGTAATGACACGCGCAGTTAACCGAATGCCTTCTGCTAATGGTTATCGCTTTATTGGGTCTCGAACCGTAACCGAATTAGTCAGGAAACAAAGGATGCAGTTCCTTTGCTGGCCCTCCTGCCACCTTTTCTTTGTCTCTGAAACTCTAACTCTTGCCCCCTGGATCATTGTCCTGGAAATGGGCGTATGCCTGCGATTTACGCAGATTTTTATTCAAATTAAGTTTAGTGTATAGATTTCTGTAGCAAAAAAATAAGGGGAAAAGTCCCAAAGAAGATTGCTAAAAATATTTTATATTGGAATTCAATGCAGTCTATAGCCAAGTAGAATGACGACTTTTTAGTGCCCTGTATGACTTATTTTGGTTATTAAATATGTAAAATAAAGTTTTCAAAATAAATCCTTGTAGATTTACAAATTTTTATAGTTCCTCGTGTTAATGTCAATCACCACTTGCATCTCTAAAACCCCTTAGATATTCTTTACAAAATATTGAGATATAAAAGCGATATCAAGCGGCACATTAACGACTTCCACTTCATATAGATACCGCAACTATGCCAAATGGAGAAATGGGAAAAAAAGAAATCGAGAAAGCTTGGCAAGCCAAGAAAAAACACATTTGCATATTTATCTTTTTTCGGTTATATGCTTGCTTGCTGGGTGGCAGCTCAGGATGCTATAACATTAGCATTTCTCGAAAGGATAATGTGCCACCCATTCCTTATAGCTTTTATTTCACATCTCACAGACAAATGTGCCATTCCTACACAGTAAATTAAATATTCTAGTCTCTTTAAAGGCAATACATTATTAATAAAAAAAAATATTTTATTTGGAAGGTTAGAATTTATAGGGAAAATAACATATTCATTTAGAAATCATGAATATAAACCATTTGAAAATCTTCATGAGGGTTATCAAGGGTAATACTTAAAACTCCAAATACTATAAATATATCGCATATATGTCATTCATTTATAAATATATAATAATCCTTCCATTCTCCCAATGCTTTCCGCATTTTCTCTCCCTGTGAAAAAGTCATTTGACATTTTTCCACCAACATATTCACATCCTCTTCAGCGAGTGTGTGTCTGATGAGAGGAAAGGTCCTAAAGGAGCAGGGGTAACCCACCCAGTGACAACCATTTGTTGTGCGATTGTCTTAAGGGGGGCGTGTGCATGTGCTTAAGAGCCTCGTTAACAAAGTTATTTTGTCTTTTATCGCTTACCCGCTGCTCGGTTCTCAGCTCTCCGCTCTTAGTTCTCTTTCTCAGTTCTCAATTCCCGTTGATGTCGAAACATAATTCGCCATGTGCGGCATTAACTTGTTCGCATTACAAGGCATTTCGATTTGACGTCATGCGTGTGACATAGTACAATTTATAGCCCCAGGCTCGTGCTGGCATCCACTGCGTATGAGCGATGTGTATGTGAGCTGCCGCCCGAGAATTGTCGCCTTGTCATTCTGTTGCAGCTGCTGGGGATCCGGTCCAGCGCTGGGCAGTATTTAACTTTTATTTTGGTTAGATATGTCTTGTTTTCATTGAGCAAAAACCTGAAAATAATCAAGGAAATTTAACTAAAATTTACTTTAAGGAGCAGAGAATAATAAAGAGTATACAAGTTTTTCCATAATTACTAATGAATTCACCCAAAACCAAGGCAAGAGCGCAAATTTATCATCCGATTTCTTTAAAATTTTCAGAAAACATCCAAGTGAGTCTTTTACCATTAACGTAATATATATAATAGGCCACAAAATGTAGGCTTAAAACTTAAACGAATATTAAATTTCAGAGGCAGCTCTGATCAGTGTCCTTCCTTCTTCGCGGAAACAATTCCAGTCACGCGGGCCTCGCCCACACGGACAATTAATCGTTTGTCGAAGCACTTAATTGAATTGCCGAGCGAGCAAATATCAATTACAGCCACAATTATCCGAACAAAGGAGGAGTACAACTTCCTACTTTGGCATTTAATTGAATTACAATTTCATAAAAATCCCATTCCTGGAAATCCAGATTGGGTGCAGGATGTGCCAAGGGAATGGGAATCGGGGAAATTCAAGATGCCGCCGCCGCGCCTGCGCGAGCCTCAATTGCATTTGGTATCGCGGTATCGAGGTATCGCGGTATCGGTATCGGGGCATCGGGCAACTGAGAATGCTTACAACTTTTTAACACATAGCACAAAGGACGCGAACAAAAGAGCACGGAGCACACACACATCCTCACAATGGGCACACTATGTACTCGCGTCCTTTGTGGGCACTCGCGTGTTCATTGTGAGGCCGCCCGTCCGATTATTATTGAAATGCGCACATAATGCCAACAAAAAGCAAGTTATGTGTAAAGTATACACATGTACAAAAACACAAGTTTACTTTGCATTTATATATAGTGTACCCAAGTGGTTATTGTGCCCAGGCCCTCCATATTGGGCTTGGCCTCGAAACGATTCCGTTTTCGAACGCAGGCGCAGCCAGCCGAAGCAGCCCTCGCATAATGGCCGCCGACGATCTTGTATTTAGGGTGCACTGAGCGAAAAGTGGGTACAATTAAATTGAAGAAGAAAAGCTTAAATAAAATGCAGGTGCTGGTGGTTATTACAAAAATTAACATGATCAAACAAATAGGAGTCGCATTAAGGGAACGAACAATTAAAAGAATGATAGATGACGAAATTTTAAGCTCAATTTCATATCGAAAATATTATCAACTTTGTTATACTGTTATAAATATTACAATATAAAAATATAAAATATAATGTAATTTAGGTTCTTCGCTTGTTTTTGCGATAATACATACATAAATTAACTTTTGATTTTCGGTTAATATATTGATACATTATCGATAAATTTATATTTTCCGTCACCCCTAGTCTTCCCTGCATATTTTATGTCGTTCAATAAATTGATTTAATTTGAAGTCATTATAAATCATAATAAATGCATTAATAAGAAATGAATTTCCTATGCAAACCCTTAATTTGAGTGATCTTTATCTCATTAATTCCCAGTAATTTTTCCGCCCAGTGTAAGGAGGAGCGGGTGCTGTGGAGGATAAAACTGTAGACGCTCCGGGAAGCACACACTCAATTCCAGGAAATTTAATCTTTAAATGCTGAATATAATATACATTAAAATCGTTTCTGGTCGAGAGTCGCAACCACTTCAGATGTGACTTGAAATGCAGGCAGATGGAAAGACGTTTTATGTAGCTAAATGAGATGTGTTTTGGAATTGTGAAGAAAGAGGGAATTATTTTAAATCCGTTACACAAATTGTATTCTTGGGTTTTAGTTTGAATTTAATGTAACTCGGAGTAATTATGCAGACGTAAAGAAAGGTTCACTTTTAAGGGAAATAAACTCTGATAAGCAATTTTGAAAAATAATTACATTTACATATTTATATATATTTCTGTATCATATAAATGTCTTAATGATGATAATGATAACTAGATGACTCCCCATTTACCTTATTAATTTCCTTGCTAAATTACTGATAGAACTCACCACTCTTCCTTATTCTATCCCCACATTTCATCACTGTCACAATCTACATTCAATAAATATAAGATAAATTTCAATTGTCAATGGTAAGCCTCCACCTTCCACCCACAACAGCCTCCTCGCTCGTCTATATATAATACAATAGCACTCGAGCATAATTCAAAATGCCAGTAAAACATATTTTCCGAACTGGAACTCAACATTCACTTGGGGAGACAAGGGCGGCTGCCGTCGCCGGCATTTGCGCCAAAGTATTTCAAGCGAAAAATCACACTTTGACATTGTCTGCTGGCCCCGAAGGCGGAGTGGAATGGAGCTGTCCCGGTATTGGGGTCGCCCCAGTGGATGGTCGGGTGTTTGATCTGCTGCCTGCCATAATTATTGCCAATAAACGTCGCCCCGTTCCCCGATTCCTTCCCCATTTCGCCAGATAAAGAGAACGCCCCCTTTTGTGGTACGCAATGCCGCGGGCGCAAAAACACTTTGTAATATTTAGGCCGGGAAAGAGGTGGATTCCACACAATTCTGGGGTCGTTGCAGAGAGAAAAATTGTACACAAAGTTGAAGCCAAACAGAAAAAAATATGAAATACTAAAATAGTTAAAAAATTGGGTTTTAACTATCCATTTTCGTATGCATTTGCAAGACGGGTTTATGAGACAAAATAATGGAGTTTTGGGTCAAAACATTTAAATTATTACATTTACATTTATTACGAAAATATCGGTCTATTATCAACCTTATTTTTCAATTAGACTAAATTATCAAGTTTCGGCAATTACCAGTTTTACCTTTTCAAAAATGTATATTTTTTGGTCAAGTGTTCCTCTTCGTGTCAAAAGGCAAAGTCAGAGATGATTGGGGGTTGGTGTCCTCCTGGTACTGGGTAGTACCGGGGGTGGATGCTGGGACGCCGGGTTGCTGGGATGCCTGGATGCTCGGCATCGTCTGTGGGTGACATTCCCGAATTTCATTTGCCAAACTCAGCTCAACCGCAAGCGCCCATCAAATTTCGTCACGGAAAGTGTGTAAATAAGTTCATTACACACATTTGATTGAGTGAGCCATTCCAGTTACCGGTTACCTGGTAGCTGGTTCCGGGTACCTGGGCTCTGCCTGGAAATTGGTAATTAAAAATCAAGAATGTTTCTCTAACCATTTAATTCAATTTTCCGGCCACGCTCAACTGGCTTTCCCTGCCAGCCAACACAGATTAAATGCTGGTGAGTTTTGAAATTTGTAAAGGTTTAAGGACCAAGGAGATGGGCCGTGTTGTGTGTGTGTGCTCGTGCCCGCTGGCCAAGGATAACTGTCTGTCTGTCCTGATCCTGGCAAGACAAATGGGGGTGCAAATCGCCCATGGAACTCACTCACTCACTCATCACTGACCCGGTCTCTGGAGTTGCGGATGCATTTAATTTATTATTAGAATTATTTATGACAATCGCCGGGGGTTTGGGTGATCAAAAGCCGTTATTGTTAAGTTTATTAGGGTAAAAGGGGTGCGACCGAACCAGCCAGGACACTCCAGGGCCGGGGCACAGTGGCTGTTATTTTTGTTGTGGGCTAGAAACAGTACTTGAGCGTTTCTTTTATTGTTTGTTTGGAATGCTAGTTATAAGGAGTTAAGGTGAGAAATATCGTTAAAGGACTGTTAATTCTTTTGCAATATTTAAGTAGGGGAAATAATTAAAGAAACTAACTAACTTATTTGTAATGTAACGGCCTTCACGTTGAAATACAAAATATATACATTGGCAATCCTAGGAGATAGTCCAGCATATCGTTACTTCTTACTTCTTAAGTTTTTAATTTTATTAAAATCAGAAAACTTTACAAAGTATTCCCTGTTTATGCCCCACTGTACCCTCACAAAGTTTCACAGTTTTGACAGATAATTTTTTATTTTCCTTCTTTTTTTGGCAAAAATACGATTCGAGAGAGTGGAAAAAATGATCAAAAACAGCAAAACGCATAATTCATGCATCGGCTGGCTATATGGCTACATGCCACTCGAGATAAATGGCAGCCCGGCGGAATAACGAGCCAAAACTGACCGCCGGACAGGACCCAACACAATGACTTGACGCACACTTGAGGCCACAACAGGATAACGAGGGGCCGGAGGAGGCGGGGGAAAAGGATAATGTGTATGCGACAGACAAATTATTTTTTGTATCTAGCGGCGGGTTGAATTTGTTTTCGATTTGCGTGAAAGTGAAATATGTTTTGGTGACATTAAGCCGACGGAATCAGGATTAGAGGCAGCGACAGCATCCAGCGAGGACAAAAGGACCTTCGCTAGCCTTTATGTGCGGCACGTGCTCCCCGCTTGTTTCCTTTTTTCCCTCTCAATAAGTAGCGAAATTTTTAAACATTTGAAAATGTTGTTATCCCTGCACTGTTGGAGAGTTATTTAAAATTTAATTTAGCATCTGATTCTCTGGCATTGGCATATGCCAGCATTTTCATCTGTAAAGGATTAGCGCCGCTCCTCGCCTGTCACCTTCCCCGGGCACGGCGTCACGACTTTCGGCTACAAGGATATATGCAGGAGAGCCGGGAAAAGAGACAAGTCAAGACATTTTTATGCAAATTTATCTCATTACGCGCCGCCTTGCAAAGTTATTTTCAGAGTGAATTTAATTAAACTAAATTAAATATTCAACACATGGCCTTAGCAGCAGCAGAGAGCAAGGATAACTTTTGCAAGACGCCTTCCACAACCTGTAATTAATATTTATACTCAAGTCTATGCATAATAACTATATTTTGGCCACAAAATTAGGCAGTTCGAGCACGTAGGTGCTTCGATTATTCGGTAATTAAAAAAGGATTACACTCTTTACTATGGAAAGGAGAAAACAGCGATATATTCATGATGAAGGACGATATAAAAATCTGTTGTTTAAAGTTGTGATAAATCAATGTTCTGTTTGATATAATTTAGTTTTAGTTTACTATTACCATTTCTACCATATGTATAAGATTTGTCATATTTTTAAATATAACCTTTAAAAGACACAAATAAATTATCGTTTATTTCGATTAATTAATTAATTTTATTTTGTAATTATTTTGTTCTCTAATTTAATTAAACAAATTTAAACACAACCTTGAAGAAAACTTTCAAACTATTGGAAGAATATTTACAAAAAATAAATCCAAAAGCTTTATGTTTTAAGAAGAATACTTGGCATTTTCCCAAGTAAACCCCGATTAGAGCACCTACCTCAAGAGGCAGATGCCGCCGCCGTAGCCTCAATAACCCCGGTACCCCCTTTGGATCCTTTTTATGCCCAACAGGATATCGGGACAAAGCCCGCAGCGCCGGAGCGGAGCAAGGCCAGCAATTATTTGTGGCATTCCGTTTCAAAGGAATTGTGTTTGTGCTTTGCTATATCTTTTAAATACAATTTATAAAGCACGCGCCGCTGCACAGAGATGGAAAGTTGGTCCTGGCCCGGGGGAGTGGGAAAGTGGTGGTGGAGGGGGGCCGGGGAGGGACTACCTGGCACAATGGGCCAGATAAGAAGGCGGCCATTTTGTTTATGCGCCGCGCACAAAGAAAGTCAAGGGGCGGCGCCTCTCGCTTTTTAGTGCGAAAATAATTGTAAAATCTGCAAAATGCAAAGGTTTTCAGTGTTATTTTCCTTTTTTCCCTGAAGGCAACACACAATGGATGCCGGCCTCTTGAGGAGTGAAAAAAATCGAGAGAAACGACGCCTTTGTGAGGCATTTTGTACCGCTTTCAGTGCGAGCCTCTGTGTGTGGTAAAATTGCAATTTAATTGCAGTTAAATTGCTCGCAATTTGCTCGGAAAACCCACAAGAAAAGCATAAAGAGAAATCAGCAAGGTAAACAAGCAAATAAAAATAAGAGCGGGGGAGGGAGGAAAACTAACAGGCAGTGGAGAAACGACGATGAACTCGAGTGGTTTTTCATTTCGCAGGCGGTTCACTCTAGTGGAAAAAAGGTTAGGAAAATGTATCTAAAGGACACGGATCTTGGGTCTATCCAATTGTGTGGGAAGGTCCTTGCCAGGCACTTGAGTCTCCCGGTTTCTCGATATCATTATTATTTGTTTGCCATTTTGTGTGTGGAAATGTCCCCGCAGCGTTTATGTTCGAACTTATGCTGGAATAAACGCAAATAAACAAATTGCTTATCAAAATACAGAGATGTTTGGATTTTTTCCCAGGCATTATTATTATTATTTCTGTTGTTATGATCCCGCAGATAAGTATCTATTAGCCGGTGAGCTGCAATTAGCCTCAAACTCAGGCTCTAACCCCTTCGCAAGGTACGTACAGTATATTCCCGCAGGCCGGGGGATTTACTTTATTTATGGAGCTGGTGCTGCCTCCTGCATCACCTTGGTTATCCGTTTCAGCTATTTAATTTGGTTATTGTATTCATTGACACAAAAGCCAAACCTGCCAGCCGCCTGCTGCGTGTTTTTTGGTGCCCTGCCAACTGCCAGCAGCAAATAAGCGCCGGAAAACAAAACAGCCTCCCATCCCCACAACGCACTGAGCGAAAGAAGCTTCAAAAACTATTATCTGAACCAAAAACAGCATTCTGATCCTCCTCATTTGAGCTTAAAGAGTAGACTTTTAATGAACCTAAATTCAATTTGAAAAATGCATTTTACCTTAAAAATATATCATATAAGTCCGTTGCCAAAAATGCGATTATTTTAATCAAAATATTACATTTTCTTATCATAAACGTAAACGATTTATTCAAATTTAAATAAAGAAAGATATTGTAAAGGTGTTTTTTTCTTGGTTATTATTATAAAACATATTAAAAACGAACCCAACTGGGAAGAAAAGAAAAACATTTCTAGCCTCTTTTAATTTCTGATCCCTTTGGGTAACATAAAATTCTAAATTCAAACTACAAAAATACTCAATACAAATTGCTTAAGATAATTCTTATTTTTACCAACAATTTTCTTCAGTGCAACCTCATCACCACTATTACGAAAACACCGCACTGAAACCCCGGCTAAGCCCAGGCCGGCAATGTGTTTTAGTTGAGTTTATGAATAAAATTACACCAGGACTCTCTCCGTGGGCAGGCGAGGTCAGGCTGGCTGTTGGCTGTATAAGGATGCGGAGGACACTCTTCCCGGGCACATATCAACGCCGAACAATGGATAATAAGCGTATCCACTTAATGGTTGCCAAGGTGCAGGCGAGGTGGAGCCTTCGGGTGGGATTAGCGGACGCTCGCCCTGGCATTGCGGATCTGCGAGTGCCAAACACGCGGTCAAATGCCAATGAACAATGCCCACAGAGGGGCTGTGGGTGTGTGGGTGTGAGGTGTGAGTACGCGTGTGTGCCAAAAATCCTTTGGCCGTAATCAAGCGGAAAACAGCACAATGACTATATCTACAATATATATCTGGGACAATGGAAGACACTGGCTGCAGGCAGGCCGGGGGTTGGCAGGAGGAAAGCTGGCGATTGTCAGATTGAAAAACAAAAGGACTTAACAGCAGACACACACACTGATCTCACCCACACCCGTACACCACCCAGGTTAATGAGTGGCACACCAGTGCAAAAGGGGGCGTGGCACTCAGCCTACATGCAAAACAGATAAAACAGTTACAAGAAGCAGCCAGTTCTCGTGGCTCGAAATTCGAGTTCAGCCGAGGGAGGGTTGCTACAGAAATTACTTTGAGTTAGAAGAGATGGAATATGTAAGATTTACTTTGTAGTTTTTATAAAAAAAATAGAATATTTATAATAAGATACATTTAGCATAAGGCACCCTCATTTATAAGTTCTTAATATGAATTAGTGTTTTAAATACAAATTTTTCATTAGAAGGAAGTTACAGATATCCAGTTCAATTTATTAAATTGCAATACAATTGTAAGCACTGTTATAAACCTAATATATTTCTTTAAAACCTTTTTTAAAAGCAACTTAACTTGGCTGTGCAATAAGAAGCTCTTATTAATCATCTTATGTAATATTATTCGAAAGAATTTAATTTAATAAATTCCTCAAGGCACACATTTCCCTCCCAAAGTCTTTATTTTATGCAAATGTAAATTGTCAACCCTCGCGGAGTGAAAAATGTCAATAAGTTGCAGACAAATTGTAGCTATCTCACTCGCCCTCCCAAAGGCGACCAGTTTGGATTCGCAAACACATTGCGCATACGCCACGATGGTCGTTATATATCTGCAGGGATCTGCAGGGTGTGTGGGAGGACTGCAATTGTTGCCTTTGATTTGGGAACTGGCTAAACACTGAGAACTGATTATGCGGGCGAATAATTGATAAGTGCCTAGAAATTAATTGGGCTTTTGTTAAAGATTTTATGTATTTACAGAGATTCTTTGATAAATATAAGGAAATAGGATGAGAAATGTTTAAGCCTAGGAAATATTTTAAATATTTTGTTCCCTAGTAGTTTAGTTATTTTTGAGGGTTAGTTAAAAGGATGTTTGAAGCACACAATTCATTTTATAATATTCTCCCGTTAATAAAAACGACCATCTAACAGTCTAAGGACAAGATATATTTATAAAGAATCCTTAATTGAGAGAGAGCGGAATTCTTGCATTTTCTTTTTGGTCAAGATATTTGCGGAATTGCATTTGGCTGCCAACTTTTCTGCTAATTGCTCGCCGCGCTAATGACTCTAAGCTGCTGACTGGATCCAGGATTCAGGATACTGGCCACTAACTACCGACCACGCCCCCACCGGGCACCGAGGACCACTCGCCAACTGCCATTTGCGGCAACTAAGCGCAATTAATTAACAAACCCGAGCGAAAAAGGGACAAGGAATAGAAAAAAATTATACAAAATGTTGGTACTTCATAATGCCGCATGGCGGTCGTGTCCCCACGCTCACGGCGAGTTGGCTAAAGAAAATGCAGCTTAATGCTGAATTAATTCCAATTACCACATCCTGCTGCCTGCTGCCTGGCCCCATCCTCTGGGCGGGATCCTTGACCATCGGCACTCGGCAGCTGGCCAGTAATTTAGCCGCTAATGCGCGGAGTGCGGCCAACAAAGGCAGCCGCACGCGCTGACCTCCAGCGCAGCCACACGGCGGGAAAAAGTTTCAAGTAAGATATATAGGATATATTCAAGAAACCACATAGTAAACTTGTACAACCTGTCTCGTAATTTAACAATTTGTATGACCAAATTCCTCATTACTTTTCTCGCACTGCAGTCGCCACTCACCATTGCCATGGCCTTTTGTGCGAGGTTTCAACATGAATTTATTTTATATAAAAATGTTCCGCCTTTTTTCCGTCCTGGCCATCGGCCACTTGTTTGGCTTTGAGATGAATCACTAATTAATTATTAATTAAGTTGGAAAAATAGTCCCCTCCCTTCCCGTTCCGTTCCGCCCTTCTCTTTGCATTTCAGTTTTGAAACTTTTGAAAGTATTCCAATTTTCTAGCATTTTTCTCTCCTTCGCAGAAGTTCTGCCTGGCGGAAGGAAAACTTTTGTGCAGAACGGGAAAAACTTTTGGCACAATGTGTCGCCTACCAGAGACGGCCACGCCCCTTGCTTTATTTTTTTTATTATTATTTTGTAGAGAGCGAAAAGTTTTTACTGTCGCATTTCTCCAACTCCAGAACTCCGGGGAACTGGGCACTAAAATGCAGGCTTTCAGTGAAAGAAAACCCCATCGTTAGCAGGTCCTTGGCAGGGATATAAAGGCAAGGCAGGAGCTGGCTGCTGCTTAAACAAAAAGCACGTGTCCCGGAGCTCCTTTCGCGGGGATCGGAACTGACCTTCCGACGCGGACACTGACCATGTGCAAATTGTAAACTGCAAGAACACACTCATGTCCATATGGAAAAAACAGGAGAAAAAAGAACGGAAAACACAAGAGAACGCAGCTCAGAAAAGCGCAAACATTTATATTTAATTGGTGGTTTTTGTGGCCGAGAAGTGCCAGTGCCAGTGGCCAGTGGCGCACCACCCCGCCACCCCGTGCGCCCCGTGGCCTTGTGTCTACCCAATTGAGTTTCAAAGTTGCAATTAGAGCAGCTTCACTGAGCGACTGCCCAGATTTTCACAGGGCGATATAGGTATATGTATAAATGGTAAGTGGATGCACAGTAAAATAAAAGTAATGCATATGATTTAAGACATATTAAACTACATTTTATATGTGAAAAATAAACTCTAAGAATAATATAGAAAATATAATTATCTGTTCAATAGAAATCTTCAAAAAATTAAAGTAGTTTTCTGTAAAAATATAATGACTATAAAAGTATGTAGTAATAATTTTTCTATTTGAAATTACCTTTATTTACTTATTTATTCATCATCATTTTTTTTCCTGCGTCTAGGTGGGCAGGTGGCCCAGGTGAATTGCTGAATTGGTGGCTGCATACAATGGAAACAGTTGAGATTGGGGCAGTGATGCAGTGACGAGGAGGGAGCAAGGAGTTCGAGGCACGGAGAAAAGGAACCCCAGGGGCAGAAACAATGCACATTCAAAAGAAACAAGTCGCAGACCATTTAACTCGAATAGAATTTCGGACCGGAGAACATTCAAGAGCCAACTGTTTTACAAAATACAGAATAGGAAATATGTTTATTTCAAAGAGCGAGGGTACACGTACACTGGAGTATATTGAAGAAGAATATAAAACAGGGAAAGGGTTCTCTCTTATAAATATAAAAGATTTCCTGTAGTTAAATAACTTTAATTTGTATTCCCACAATAAATGTTGAATGGAATTAATAATAAATTCAAAGTTCAGTTAGTCAACATATTTTTCATATTTGTAATAGCCCAAAAACTTTGTAACTTAACTAACTTATCTTTTTATTAAACTATCATCATTGTTAACTGCTTTAAATCATAGTTCATTGTTTTTTTTTTAGTTCATAGCTTGCTTTTCCTTAACAATACCCGTAAAATCAAAGGATTCAGGATCCAGCATTCCCAGTTCTCTTCTCGTCAGGCATTCCAATTCATTTCTTGTTGGTTTTTGTGGCTGGGAAGCTCTTTGAAACTAAGTACTTAATGCTGCATGGCAAACTAACTAACGCAATCCGGATTCGGAGCAAAGAGAGCTAAATGGAAATGAAAAACCAAATTCAATTTTACCCATTGCCTTTGACACGCCCCCTTTTTTGTTGTAGGTGGTTCGAGGCAAAATGTGCCAAGTGTTTGGGGCTGCACATAGAGAAAGAAAGAAGTCTAAGTAAATATGTAAAGCGATAATAATTAAAAAATAAGCTATTAAATATAGAATTTAAGAATTATAAGAATTCCTAAAAATATTTTTAGGATGTTAGAGAATTTACTTCTCTATGTTTTCTGCTGAAAAAATCTGATATAAAAGGCTTATTTAAAGTTTGAGGAGCTAAATTTCTTGAAAGTAAAAGTATTCCATAATATTTTGATTTGTAGTTGAATATATCTAAAACACCCTGAATTAAGTAAGGGAATATATACACCAAGCTGGACATTATACCTTGATATAAATTCAGATCTCGTTAAAAAGCAGTTCCCGTAACTGACTGACTTTAAGCTTAACTTTAATATTTAAATGTCCAGCTGCTGGGAGCAATTTTAAATCTTTATCAAACCTTGAATATTTAGCATTACTTGAAATGCATTTAAAAAAAATGATTGAAGATTTGTTGGTATTTTAAAATATTCCAAATTATTTCCTGTTTAGCACGACTGATGGCTTGGCTCCCCACTGAATGGCGAATGGGAATGCACCGAGGCTGACTCGTCGATATCGACTCGATGACGATTTCTTTACACGACATTTAATTGAGAAATAATTGAATAGGTCGTGTCAAGTGTTTGTTTGGCGTTTTGGCTGGCTGAGGTCTGAGCTGTGAGCTGTAAGCTCTGGGATGTGGAATCTGGGAGGGCATATCGATGGGCTGCCAGCCAAATTAGCTTTGTCAAAATGCGGCTGACACGGACGCGGGGCTGTTGAGTGGCGCGGAAAAGTCTATTGCAGCGTGAAAACGCCACACGAGCCGGGTCGCGTCGAGTCTCAACTGTTTAATGAAGTAGTCACAGTCGGCGGTGAAAGTCGAAGGGCCTTCGCTGGGAAAAAACAAAGCCCGCAACCGCAGAGTCAAAGGAAAGGTGCAAAAAACACACACACAAAAAACAAGTTCACGTGTGATTGGTATTTTTAATAATTCTTCCTGCGAGTTCGGGTCGAGTGAGTGGGGTGAGCAGGTCCTGGTGCAGTCAGCCGAGCACTTATAATTGCAGTTGCAGTTTGCCAAATTGCATTGTCGCCTGCCACACAGAAAAAAGAAATACGACGAGAAGGTGTGGGAATTAATCGGGCAGAAAGTAATCGAGAGATTGGGATTTGCAGTGCATGCGAATTGTGGTTTAATAATTTTAGATGTCTTCAGTACTTATTGGAAAAAAAGAATGTTGAAATTGATGAGAAATGGTGATAATAAAGGAGCGGATTTTTTTTAAGACTTTTTGTTTTTTTGTGGCTTAAAGTCGCGTTATAATTAATTTTATTTTAAGGCATAAGGAGCTCTTTTGTGACTAGCCAAGGTCAATAAAACAAGGAAGTAGACTATGAAACCATAAAGGAAGGTAACATATTGTTTGAAAGCACATAGGTAAATTTAATTGAATACAAGGAATTTAATATAAGGGAAAACTATACTATTTAAGATAAAAGCATCATAAATATAGCTGAATATAGAAATTTACATAACAGTAGAGACTAACTTACAAAATAAGCAGAAACTTGATAACTTGAATGAATTTTAAAATTTAAAATAAATGGAAATGACATTGAAATAATTCAAAATAACTGTGACAATTAAAGAATTTTAAGAACTTTATATAAACTTTATGCATAATACTTAAATTTGATTTTATGTTTTGAAATTATTTTAAAAGTCTCTTCTTTTCTTCATCACAAAATTCTCATCATATACTTACTTCAAAGTTTAGACTCAAAACATTAATCGGAAGCCAAGGGAAAAAGCCTCAGTCATGCTACGCACTAAAATGTGATTAATTCATATCTTTATATCTTCAAAGCAAACGTGACTCCTCGTCATAATTGCCCCCCGATGACTCCGTTCCATTCATGAACTTGAACTCGCAGCCCAGGTGCAGGTGTACTGGAATTATGCCTATATTAAATGTGGAGAGGCTGGAAAGTTCCTCGCCAATTACGTCAGTCCGCGATCTGATGTCGCTCCAGGTAAACTATATAAGTTAGACCCATTTTCCATGAATTCTAGGTCGCCTGGCGAGAACAGGTTTGCTCAAGCCTCATACTTTTGGCTTTTTCTATAAAAAGACAAGTGCTTTTCGGTCTGAGCTCCATTTCTCAGTCGGAAGCAGAATGAATTACTTAAAGTTTAAAGTTATTTGCGGGATGAGCTGCCTCCTCCTCCTCCTCTTACTGCTGGTGGTCATCGAGACCGAGGCGGCTGTACTGTGGCAACTACCAAAGCCGGAGCAAGTGCACCAAGATCTGGCCAGTTGCCGCCAGGCTACCCAAGGCGAGGAGGCAGCCACTTTGAGGTGTTTGGTCAAATCCCTGGGTCTCTGGACCGACGAGAATGGATACCACGCGAGGAGGATAGCCAAGATCTTTGCGGGCCACAACCAAATGGAGGAACTGATGCTGGTGGTGAACTACTGTAACCGCAGGGAGGAGCGGAGGACTCAACCGGATGAGTGGGCTTTGAGGGCCTACAGGTGTGCCACTTCCGGTAGATTCGGACATTGGGTCAGGGAATATATGAAGCCAAAGGGGAAATTGATTTAGTCATAAATTATTAAGTTAAATATATTTTTTAGAAATAAACTTAAAAAAAAAAAATAAACAACATTTCCTATATTCTGAGTTTTCAACGACTTTTTAAAAGTTTATTTAAGAAGTAAGGTTATATTTAATATTTAAAAAATATATCCAAACACATAAGTTGGAGGGTTTTTTGTTTTAGTTTTTATCAGTGCTTTACTACCGCCATCTATGTTTGAGCGGAGGCGTAAATAAAACTAAATTCGAGGTGTGGTTACATATCAGCCAGCTTAGCAAACATAAAAAACTCTAATTAAAGTCCTACAACTCCACCCCTTAACCCACGCTCTTTTTATCTAAAAACAAATAGATAAAGCATCTATAACCATATAAGCATTATCTAACAATAACAAAAAAAAAACAATAACTCGCTTAAGTCATGAAAATCCCAAAAAAAGAAATCAAGAAAGAAAACCAAATCAAAGTCTAGCGCCATCTGTGTTTGAATACGAGTCAAGTAAAAGCGCAACCAAGGTGTAGTGTTACATCAATCAGCTAACGAAACTAAGCAAAAACACTGGGAAACAAACAGAAAATAGAAAATGGAAAATCACTTTCCTTTAAAAACAATCAAAGTCGAAAAAGGTGGTTTTTATTTTCGAATTGAACTTTCGACAATCGATCAGGATGGTTCTGGTTCTGGCCGAGGGGCTGTGAGTCCCCTGTGAGTCCCTTGACGCTCCTTTAGACCTGGACACTGTGCTGGACCAGACGCAGATTGGCGTTCATGAAACACATGCCGGCGTGGTAGGCCTTCGAGCAGGAATCGGCCTCCTTGGAGTGCGTCTCGGCGCAGTGGACGATCTTCTGGTGCGTCTCATCGTTGTGATCCACGGTCGAGCCCGCGCCCGCGAGTTGCACATGCACCTTGTGGACATCGAAGCCGTGCTCGGGCTCGTAGAAGCCGAACTTCTCGAAGACGCACTCCAGGTAGCAGCGGGTGACGGCATCGTCGGGATACTGCCACTTCTTGTACTGCTCCACCAGCTCCGCGGAGGCGTGCACCTTCTCCGCGCAGAAGTGGCGATAGGTCACCAAATCGTCGTGGGTCTTGACCACATAGCTCATGTCGTGGCCCGCCTCATGGTGGGCCCACACACAGGCGGGGATCAGGACGAGGACGAGGAGGAACTTCATCTTTGCTCTGGCACAATCAGCTGCAAACTGCATTTCGCTTCTATCTCTGCATGGGCATTTATAGGGCGGCGAGACTGCATCCCATCCTAATCTGCGAATCAAATTAACCTCCTGCCAGGTGACTGACTGACCGCCACGACAGCCTTATCTGGAGTCAGGGGTCGCAACGAGCACCTGCCCAGCTGTCAACAAAGCCCGTCAGACCGACTGACTCACGGCTTATCACAGAAAAGTAAAGTGACATTGAGCAAATTCCAATTTAATTTAAATTTGAATTATGGATTGCTTCGAATAATGCAGTGGCGCCATCTCGCAACCGAAACGTAAAGAACAGTGGATGGAGGGTGTCATAGGAGCTAGCTTTGTGCAGGGAACACAGCAAATTTTAGACTTTTCTTTTTTATTTTTAACAAAAATAAACTGTTTACTATTTAAAATTAAAATATTTGGAAGATTCTTAATAAAAATAATATAGCTTAGAATTGTTAGCCCATCTGATATTAAATTAAGCAAACAAAACCTTTCCAAGTTTGCAATTTAACGGAATATAAACACAATAAAATAATTAACAAAGGAATAACTACCAGTCATTCTTATATTTAGTTTTTTTTTTGTTAAATAAAAAAACAAAAACAAGCCGAACCACAAAAGGGAAAGCGAAAGTTCAGTCGGAAACCAAGAAGAAAACGCGCCAGGAGGTCTCGACCCGCCCACAAACACAATAACAACAACTTCAGCAGATCTTCAAACGCTCGAAATTGACCCCAAGAGGGCGAAGTCAGCTCATGGCAAGAGGGTATGTGGCCAACATGGTGGATGTGGGCCGCATCGGATTGAACCAGCTCCGACCTGACACTTATCACCTCTGACAGTGAACGTGACCGGCGGCGAGTATAACCAGACTATCATTTAGAGGAAAACAGGAGTTTACACTATAAATTATATCTAAGAGTTGAAGAAGGCTTTATTAACTTGAATTAGTTAATTTCAATTCTATCTTTAATTATTCTAGGTAAAGTAATTTAAATTATAATTAAAAACTCGTTCTCAGACTTTAATGTTTACTTTAAAATAAATAATTTTAAGATGCATTGTTAAATAATTATAAATACATATAAAGAGCATAATAGTAAGAATAGTCATTGAGGCTATTTTAAAAGTTAATTTAAAATGTGTCAAGACACTTTTAATTTGTTTAAGTATTGAAATAAATTCATGGCTAAGTACCTACTCTATTATAAATCCAAATCTGGTTATGTTTAACGCGAAGAATACATCAAATCAATTAAGTGGGTTTAGCCTTGTTTATATTATTATATTAAAATATAATTTGTGAGTTTTACGATTTTAAAGTAGTATATTTTCTAATAGCAACCACTTATTTTTTTTGAGTCTTCAAGTATATATAATATAATAAATATATTAAAACTCAGTCTAATAACAAAAACTATGTGTGGGGAGCCAGTCGAAGCCACCTCAGCCACCAACCGTCTGTTCTGAGCCAGAGTTCGCCAACGAAACGAAAGTGAAACCCGCTTAGAGCCCATTTGTTATGGCCCCGAGAATAAAGACATGTTGTGGCCTCGACAATTGCATTTCCCGAGAGCCGTAGCTGACGCCGTGGAGAGCTGAACAAATTCCTAGAGACCCAGTTGGTGTTCATTGCGCCTCGATTCTACACTTTCGCCCGGTTTATTGCATTCATTAAAGGCCCCGAGAGCAATTAAATCGAAGCTAATGAAAATGCCTCCTTCAATGGGAAAGCTATTTGGGTTTGTATTTATTTTTTTCAGATTTGTTTTGATTCATTTGAAAAGGGGAATACCCTGAGGCTGAGGGTAGCTTATAAAGTGTAAAAGCTGAGAAGAAGTATATTCATTGCTGATCTACATATATACTTTCTTCAGGCTACACGCAAACTGTGCAGTATTTAAAGCTATTTCTAAGCCCATCAACTGATCTCTGGCAAAGACCCACTGCAAGGTTAGCCGAAACTGGGCCAAATTCCCAGAAGTTCCTGGCCATTTATTTGCCAGCGTTTATGGCCAGAAAGCACACCACGACACCGTCACCTCCGAAGGTATAAAAGGCTGCCCATGGAACGCGCGCCTAGCGCTCGCTTGAAGACCAAGTCCAAGTCCCAGTCGAGTCTCAGTCTCCGCCGAGTTCCCCATAAAGAAACGCGCGTGCGCAGCGACGGAAAGAGTCAGTTGGTCGTCGGCAGCCTCCGCGTAGAGTCACAACAGTCACAGAGCCACCGAGTCGTGCTCCGGTCCGTCAAGGAGCACTTTGCATGTGCAAGCAGTGCACTTTGTTTGTTTGTATTTTGTATTATTTATAAAGCAACTTGTTTTCAAAGTCATTACGTGTCGTGCCGCCGCCAATTGTGAATTCTTAAAAAGCGAGTGCAAGTGCAGTTGCAGACAATATATATAATTTTGGGGATTTTGTGGAGCTTCCTCAGTGCCCTCATCACCTGGTCTGCATACGAAATCCGGAGGAAGTCCATAAACAAGGGCAGCCACTATGCAAATGGAAAAGGTAAGCGAGCGGCGGCCGAGTGATGCCTTTGATCACCCACACAACCCCCTCCAGCCCAGCACTTTCACTTTCCGCCATAATTTTAGATCCAGATTCAGGTTCAGACTCCAGGTTTAAGGTTACAGCGGCTAGCATTTACTGCCTTTGAACTGGTCTTAGCCATGACTGCGACTGAGTCAGCGTCTAAGCCAGCTCAACAACTGGCCAAATGCAGGCCACTAAAAGTCAGGCAAACCCAGCTCATGGCTCATAGCTCTGGCCTTTATGGCCAGAAGTCTGCTGGCTACAAGCTGTGGCTATTCTAATGAGTTGAAAGAAAGGAAAAGTGCTCAAGTCAGGCTTTAAATACTCTTGGAATTTCAAAAGCTTAACGAGACTAGAAGAAACCCTATAAACTATTAGCTATGAAGTGTAAAGAATTAACTTAAATTAATAAAAAGGAAATTATAGTAACATAATAGTTGCAACAAGTATTTAACACGTAGTAAAGCTAAATTCAGCAATTTTAATTTAATATATAAATATTCTAAGCTTGAAAGAAAAATATATTGAACTTAAGTGTAGCTGTTATGCTTAAAACAAGTGCAGAATTAAACGAAATTAAAAGAAGTGATATAAAAAACTCAAGACAACAATGAAATTATTTATAAAAATAAATATTTGCATTCTAGAGAGTATTAGATAAGTTTAATATACATATTTCTTCTCCAGAAGGCATCTCTTCAAGTTAAACCATAAAATCAGTTATGTAAATTTTACTGAGACACGATTTACAAGGCATAGTTCCATAGTTTCCAGTTCACTTAATAGTCTCAACACAATTACTAAGTTGTTCTAATGTGTGCTAACGAATGCCATTAATTTAAAAATTACAACAATTAAGCAATTATAAATATGTAGAACGATTAAAGGGAATATGTGATAGAAAGATGTTTAGGTGAAAAAATAAATCTAGAAATAGTATATATACAAATAATAAGTCTTATAAATCGAACAGAAACCTAAGCTAAGAAATAAGTAACAACTGTCCTTTCATTGAAAGCAAATTTGGTGACGAAAACAAGGTAAAAACTATTTATTTATTAGTTTCTTATTCGTCACGTTGCTTTAAAATGCTTTTTTAATTCCTAAAATAATAATGTAATGAAAATAAGAACCATTTGTACAATAAATAAATCTTTGTTGCACATTTTGAATATCTCACATGTTCCCAGCATTTTCATAGAGTAAAAGCATAGAACCCCGGTCAGGTCATTTCAGTTCACAGTCAAAGCCCATTGACTCACATGACCACCCACCCAATCGAGATGTGACTCTCCATTTCTTGACGGGCCTATGGGAAACACCCATGGCCAAGATCCAAGACCAAAGACCGAAGATCGAACTATTCGACTATCACTTTTAACGCAAACACATTACAATGGCACTCGAGTTGGCCCAATTTTCGACAAAGTGGAGTGGAGCTGCACTCCGGCACTTGATCAATCTCGGCCCGATGCCGATGCCGATCATTACGATTATTGTCTGGCGGTGGTTGTTGGTGGCTGATTCCACTCAATTCGATTTGAATCGCTTGGCGTCGATTTAATTTCACTGAAATCGAAAACGAAGCTAGAAAACAGAAAAGGAAAAGCGTTGAAAATTGCTCTGGCACTGGAGATCATGATGGGGGATCGAGTGGGTGGAGTGTCTGAGTGGCCCGAGGAAAGTCAAAGTGAAATGCTCATGGAAAGCAAGGCAAATTGCCAGTCAGCCTCCGTCAGGGCAGCCAAGCCCAGCTCTGGGTAATCCGAGTGATCCGACTGATCCGAATGCTCCGCGAGCGGTCTGGGCGACTGGGGATCAAGATCAAAACAGAAAAACGCGGTCACAGTTCCGCGGATCGCTCCAGTGCATTTGCATGCTCCAGTACCACGACGAGAGCCCATTGGAGCAACTCGTCTAACCGGACCTAGACGCTCCATATCTGCGTGGCTAAGGAAAATGCCTTTGGCTTGGGCTCCCAGTTGAACCCATGCACTGGAAACTATCAAGTACTTTGCCTATAAGTAAATTAATTCAATTATTTGCTATGCCTAATAATTGTTATTACGGGTATATATGTATACCAACCAACAAGTGATCTTTTTACTTGGTTTTCTGTTACAAGCAAAAATATTCTGACCCCGCTATTCCCCAATAAAGACTAAAGAATCATAAAGAAACCAGAAAATTCTTATACGCAAATAAATTCTTATCGAAAATATTTTAAATTTTACGTTTCAATACCTAAATTTTTGTTCTTAGTGTATGTAAGGCTACGAATATTCCCCCGTCCGGTTTGAACTCCGGCAATACGTAATCCAATTAAAGGAACAATCTACATTTCAATTCAGAACTAATGAAGTGTAGAGAATTCGCAACAAAGGCTGACATGTGTTGATTGTTTCGCCCAACGCCGCCGACTGCAGCCCCATTTGAAAGTATCTTTTGGGTTTCTTCTGGCGGGGTTTCTTCTGGTCGCGATCCGAGCTCCCATTAGTAACGAGCCACGGCTTCCCTGTAGAGCAGCTCCCAACTTCCGTCAAGAAACGCCAGCACAATTGTGCGTAGTCCAAACAATCCATTGATTGATTGTCGATCGATATGGCGATCAATTAAACAGATTACGATTTTCATTGAACAATATACATTTGTATTTATGTGCAGAGCGACAAATACCAGGGACAGCTGTCAATGGAAAACTGTGGCCACTTGTACAAGCTCTGAATTCTGATTTATTCTTACAGCGAACGCTTCTGATTCTGCTGCTGGGCTTGGTCGCGGCTTTGCTGGCGGACTCCTCGCATGCCGCCCGCCGCCTGCGAAAGAAGCCCAAGGTCTACAATGCCCTAATCACCACGGACGACAACCTGACCTCCAGCCGGGCCTATCCGGTCATCCAGCCCACGATCCATGAGCCGGGCTATGCCCCCTTTGGACCCTACAACCCCTATGGCTTCTACAGTCCTCCGCTGGTGAGATTTGGCCAGCCAATCGTGCCAGGTTTAATGCCAAATGAGAGGGTGAGTGGGAGGGATATATAATTATTTCAACTCAAAATAATTGAAAACTGATAATGGTACTAAGAATTACCATTTAAAATACTTATAGAAAACTATAATTTAAATAATTTGTTTTTATAAAAACAGATTAATGTTGCGAAATGTCGAATTAGAAATATATTTAATATAAAGGCTATTTATTAACCTCATGCTTATAATTTTTAATTCGACATGAAACCAGTATTTGAGGCAACTTTAGGTGCTATTACAATGAAGTACAACTAATGCTGGTGTCTTATTCGACCTAAATCTTGTCTATCAAAAATAATTGAACGTAGTTTGTACAATTTTTATTGTGGGATTTTTTATTGGAAGGTCAAAAGTGTGCAATTTGAATCTATTATAGCTTTTAATTTATGGATAATATATTTACCATAAACAATTTTTTGAAATACTTATATCAAAGACTGTCAAACTTTAACTGCATAAATATAAAACTTACACAATTTTATCTCTTCAGCTGCCGTATCCCCTGCCCACTGCCTCACAATATCCCGCTGGTTTTTCGCCCTATGAGCCCCAGCCACCTGCTGAAGCCCCTGTGGAGCAGCAGCCTTTGCCACAGGCGCCACCTGGAAGCCTGGAGCCCAAGGAGGTGCCCAAGGAGCAGATGACGCCACTGCCCCTCAACCATCAGGGTTTGCCTCCCGTGCTTATCCCCCTGCCGTCGCAGTTTCGAGGACAACCCATGCACCTGCCTCCTTATCCGTACAGCCAGTATCCCGTGATTTACGACCAAGCGGGATATATACGCCAGAACTACCTGCCGCCCTATGATTACTATCCCAGCCAGGGTTACCCCACAGCTGCTCCAGCTGCCACACCCCCGGCGGAAGGGGAACAAACACAAATTCAGCCACAGATTCAGCCTCAAATTCAGACTCAAATTCAGCCTCAAATTCAGCCCCCAATTCAGCCGCTTCCCTTGGACAACCTGGAGCCAGCGAAGCCCAGTTTCGAGGACATCCGCAACGGATCGGCAAGCAAAAACAGCGCCGTTCCGGATGTCCCGCCGCCGCCAATACCATCTGGACCGAAGCGCCCGAGACCCGCGGACCCGGACAACTGATACACCCGGATAAATCCGGTCACTCAGCCGCCTCCACAAACACGTATTTATTACCATTTCGCTTAAGCATAATAATATCGATTCCGAAGCATTTGTACAATGTGTCGCTAAGTAAGAGTTCACCCAGAGATAACGAAATAAATAATTTTACAAAAAAATCGCAGCAGCAGCGGTGAATGAACTTGGAGAGGAGGACTGCATGCCACTTCCCTTGGGGCTTTCCTTTGGGAATTATGTGGGTTTATCTGGCGGTTTGAGGGGCCTATATAAATGCAATGGGAGTTGCTGGAACAGTTACAGTTTGCACTGAAAGGGGTACAAAGAATGAAGCTGTCCCTGCTGCTGGTCCTTTGCTGCTGCCTTTTGGGGTTTGGTAAGTAGAGATTTGAAATTTAAAATGTAAAATATTCAGCTTTTCAAGTTTATGGAATTAAATTAAAATCTCGATTCCGTATTTGTAACATTTCTCTGAATGTGCAATGTTTACATTCACTCCGAGAGTGTACAAAATAAATACATAGCAAATACAAAACACCACAAATGTTCTTTATGTTATTAATTTCAAAATTTGATTTCAAGCCATTGGCGACTCTTTATTGGTGACCATGCCACCATTCATACGAAGTCGCTATAGTCTGCGTTGGCGTAAGACCACAACCACCACAATTGCTCCCCCAGAAGCCACCACTGCACCGGCCTTACCAGCCCAGGAGGCAGTGGCTCCCAGCGTGCCGCCGCCCAAGCTGGCCACCTCCACCGCCAATGTGGATTACGATTATTACGGCAATGGTGAATCCGATAATACAGTGCACAAGTAAAGAAAGTGAAAACAGCCACAAACTCAATGAAAATCTATTAACAATATTAACAATCATAACCAGCGTGGTCTGAGGATCCTATAAAATATATAAGCGGACATCACCGTACAGCATTCAAATGTATAAAATGATATTGTCAATTAAATAAACTATAACCTGTAAATCATAATCTTTTATGTTGCTAACATAAAAATGTAAATAACTTCAACAAAGGCGATTAAATAAAGTATTTTAAATATTTTTCTTAAGCTCGTGCTGAACTGTTACTTAAACATTATTTGTAAAAATAAATATTATAAATATTTGTGTGTCTACTTAACTAAATTTTATAAATTAATTCATTGATGCAAAATATTAGTAGCCACTAAAATTAATGTTATTTTACCAGGAGCTTAGAATATTTTATCATTTTTCTACTAATTCCGTTTAAAATCATTTAATAATAATAAAAATATTCTATATAATGACAGCAGTTTGCTCCTACAAAGTTTTTTTTTTGACAAAACTCGGAACACACTCTCCTATAAAGATTCCCTTCAAATTTCAAATTTAAATTTAACAGTCACAAAATCCCGCTGTGACCGTCATTTTGGAAATAAGAGGGGATGCTAGACGAGTTGGCATCTCCGCGCCGAACAGCTGTTCACACCGGAAAACAACAACAAAACAAGAAACTAGTTTTAGAAAACCAAATCCAAAATGTTACTAAATACCAAGTGCGCCCAGAGCGTACTTAAGCTAAACTTTCAAAAGGCGGCTGCCAATCTGCTCGCCAATCGCCACAAATCTGGTTTATCCCGCGCCACTTCAGTAGGAACAGACGAGAGAACCCGGGTTGGGTAAGTCAAGGGGGAGGGAAGGCGGAGAGTGTAGCGTCGTGAAACTGAGCTTTAATTATTCGCGCAGCTCTCCACAAATCTCAGTTCTGTATTCGCCAGCGAAAACAGCAGCAGCAGCAACTGGTGGCAGCTTAGTTTTCTGGAGACTTTACGGCACTCAGAAGAAAGAAACCACAGCGAAAAAGAGCAAAATGGTGGTAAGTAATTACTCGGATCAAGGGCGAAGCTGTGAAATCGAAAGGTAGCTTATCGCCTCGCGAATATAATACGCGACCCCAAGGTCCAGTTGTGGAGTTTGAGCATGTGGTTTATACCCTGCAAGAAGGGTATTACGGATTTAGGGTGGGAATTAGCATGGAAATGAATCTGCAAACTGTATTAAAAACCCTGCAATCTATAATAGGTCACCAAGTTGGGTAGCTCCTGCTCGCAGAGATCTGAGATCAGGCAGACACAGGGCTGAGTGCGCATTAAAAAGTTATTTAAGCAAACGTTGACTTTAAAAACAAAGAAGTATTGAGCAAAAGCTTAATTAAAATTTCAAATTTACAGCCACAGTTACTCGAACCAGTTTTAGCGGCATTAGTGAGTCAAAACACACGTATATATGTATAAAGCCTGATAACTGGAACTTACATAAAAGTCACAGCTTTGAAGGAGTAGAAGTACTTCGTTCTTACCGAAGATAGGACTCTAGTCAGATTCCTGATACAAATTCATAATCCCACAGTCTCCAATTCAGTTTCAAAAATCCAACTTACTTTCATGCTTTCTTGATAACGCAGGTGCGACTAAACGAACAGGAGCGGGCTGAGAAGCTGCAACCACTGCTGGACTGCGGCTGGACCCTGGTCGAGGGCCGCGATGCCATCTTTAAGCAGTACGTCCTCAAGGATTTCAACCAGGCCTTCGCCTTCATGACCGGCGTCGCCCTGCTGGCCGAGAAGATTAACCATCATCCCGAGTGGTTCAACGTCTACAACAAGGTGGACGTTACACTCTCCACACACGACGTGGGCGGCCTCAGTTCGCAGGACATTCGCATGGCCAACTATCTGGAGACCCAGGCCAATTTGTTAAAATAAATGAAATTGATTGTTGAATTAGTTTCTAGTTGTCTTATTTTCTCAAGTTTAGCTCAGCAAGGATTTGCTGAAGATTTGATAGTCGGCTTCTTCGAGCACATCCGGAGAAATTTCATCCTTACCGTAGCCTAGTTGCTTATAGAACAATATGGACTGCTCGTTGTTATTGAGGACAGTGAGCATGAGCTTTTCCAGGTGCCAGTGGCGGGCGCAGTCCTCCAGAATTTGCATCATGAACTTGCCCAGGCCTTTTCTTTGGTACGCCGCAGCCACTTGCATTTCATAGCTGCCGGAAGAATGATTAACTCTGAACGGATCGTGGAAATTGTATTTATTTACTTACCAATACAGCACACAGTCGCCGTGATCCATGTCGAAACGAAACATGGAAAAGGCGACGTTCTCCTTCTTGTCGTTCTGGACCACCAAGTATCGCGCCCAGTTCTTGTTCAGCTCCGCCGCCTTGATCTTCGGCTGCCAGCCCATTTTCAGCTGTTTGTAGAAGGGGCCCACATTGGCCTCGGCCAGTTTGAACGCCCATTTCAGCATCTTGGGATCAGCGTCCGACTTGCTCCGACACAGCAGCTTGAACTCCTCCCCCGTTGGAGCCTTGTAGCTCTGATAACTGAGAGATTCCAGTGGGTTTTTGGCCCGGGCAGCGGTCTCCACGAATCTCTGCTTGGCTCCCTGGCTAAGTTCGTCTTGGTTCGGCATTATTTTGATGAAAATTGCTTAGTAAAATGTGCAAAATAATTAAAGCGCGCAATTTAGAGATGATAATAGTTTACTATCGATATGAAAAACGATATTTTTGCATTGTTTAAATAGTGAAATGAGAACTATCGGTATTTCGATCAACAAATATCAAATACAAATATTGCAATTTCGATATTTGATCACCTTCAGAATAAATATCGATGCTTTGAAATTTTGATATTATCAACAATCCAATATTGGCTAAAATATATAATAAACTATAATAAACCATATTGCATTTAATTATAGTTAGAATGTATGCGAGACTACTCCGCAACGTTGGTACGAGTGCCAGGTGAGGACGCGGCTTCAGGTTCCTTTAGAATCAACAGGTTCCTCCCCGATTACATAAACATGCTCAATTTGTTTTTGTTTTTTCCCGGTCGCAGGTGCTTCGCCACCGAAGCCACCCCAAAGGTCAGGCCCATCAACAAGATCCTGATCTCCAACCGGGGCGAGATTGCCTGTCGTGTGATCCGCACCGCCCGCAAGCTAGGAGTTCGCACCGTGGCCGTATTCTCTGATCCAGACGAAAAGAGCCTGCACACGCAGCTGGCGGATGAGGCGTACCGTGTGGGCGAGGCCGCCTCCTCCGCCTCGTATCTCCGTGGTGAGCACATCTTGAACATTGCCAAGAAATCGGGCGCACAGGCCATCCACCCGGGCTATGGCTTCCTCTCCGAGTCCGTGGAGTTTGCCGAGTTGTGTCAGCGTGAGGGCGTCATCTTCATGGGGCCGCCCAGCTCTGCCATCCGAGACATGGGCATCAAGAGCACAAGCAAGGCGATCATGGCTGCTGCGGGAGTGCCCATTATCAATGGCTACCATGGCGAGGATCAGTCAGATGAGTGCCTGCAGAGGGAGGCCCAGATCATTGGTTTTCCGTTGATGATCAAAGCCGTGCGTGGTGGCGGTGGCAAGGGCATGCGAATTGCGGAGAAGCCGGAGGACTTTCTCACAGCCCTGAACTCTGCCCGTACCGAATCGCAGAAATCCTTTGGCGACAGTTCCGTGCTGCTAGAGCGCTATGTGCGCTCTCCCCGCCACGTGGAGGTCCAGGTTTTTGCCGATCAGTACGGCGATGCGGTTTACCTGTGGGAACGAGACTGCTCCGTGCAGCGCCGTCACCAAAAGATCATTGAAGAGGCTCCAGCGGTAATTTTGGAGGCTTAGCTCCTTATTAGATCCATCCTCTAACCCATATATATTCCACAGCCTGGCCTTTCGGAGGAGCTGCGTCGCGAGCTAGGTGAGGCCGCTGTGCGAGCCGCCAAGGCCGTGGGCTACGTTGGAGCTGGCACAGTAGAGTTTATTTTGGACAAAGAGGATCTCTCCTTCCACTTCATGGAGATGAACACTCGGCTGCAGGTCGAGCATCCCATCTCAGAGATGATCACGGGCACGGACCTGGTCGAGTGGCAGATTCGCATTGCCGCCGGGGAGCCCCTGCCGCTGAAGCAATCGGAGATTACCCGCCGGGGCCACGCCTTCGAGGCGCGCATCTATGCCGAGAATCCACGGGGTGGTTTCCTGCCCGGAGCGGGACCACTGCGTTACCTGTCCACGCCCCAGCCCAGCGCCGACGTGCGCGTCGAGACGGGAGTCCGCGAAGGCGACGAGGTGTCGGTGCACTATGATCCCATGATTGCCAAGCTGGTCGTGTGGGGCGAGAACCGCTCTCAGGCTCTGAACTCCCTGGTTGCCCGACTGGGCGAGTACCACGTAAGCTGATGCCAAGATTGTTGTTTTTCGCGTATTCATTTTGCATTGATTTCAGATCTCTGGCCTCGACACGAACATCAATTTCCTCATCGACCTGGCCTCGCATCCCGAGTTCCAGCTGGCCAACGTACACACGGGCTTCATCGATCAGCACTTTGACACGCTCTTCCCGCCGATTGTCATCAGCCCGCAACAGGTGGGCCAAGCTGCCTTGGCACTGGTCTTCAATGAGTTGCAGTCGGCCTTCAGCAACAGCAACGGGGGAAGCCAAGACCCATTTGCCGCCACACCCAATCTTCGTCTTAATTACGCCTTGATCCGGACCTATAACCTTAAGGCGAATGATAAAGGTGAGCTTGATATCGCGCTATTTATGGTGAGAATGAACTATAATTCCCTGATTTCTCTTTAAGTTTACTCCGTGGCTGTGAAGTTCGACGGCGAAGATGTACAAGTGCAGGTGGACAATGGCGATTGGCTAGTGATCAAGGCGGAGAGAGTGGTGGACGGCGAACGCCTCAGGATCCGTGCCAATATCGACAGCAATATCACCACCTACAATGCCAACATTGACGAGGCCAGTGTGGTCTTATTCTTGGAGGTATTCATATTTCAGATGAAAACTGTTTGCTTGTCAGTACAATTGTTCTATTTTTCCAGAGCGGGAAAGTGGAGTTTGAGCTGGTGCAGCCCAAGTTCTTGAGCGCCCAGGTCGATCAGTTGGGAGGAGGCGGCTCCAGAGTCGTGGCTCCCATGCCCGGAGTTCTGGAGAAGGTTCTGGTGAAGCCAGGTGACCAGGTCAAGAAGGGCGACAGCTTGGCCGTGCTTATTGGTATGCTAAAACAATCAATAGCTTTGTACTTTCCTACAATTTATGGTTTTGTTTACAGCCATGAAAATGGAGCACATCCTCAAGGCCCCGAAGAACGCCACCATCAAATCAATTGGTGGCGCCGAGGGCGACAATGTGGCCAAGGGAGCGGCAGTGATAACATTCGTTGACGAAGAGGTGGCTAAGTAATCAAGGACAAACCACGTACCAGGGATTTTGTTGCATTTATCTACAAGTATAGCTCCGCCAACGAGGCAACCAGGGATAACCAAGTGCATTTATTAGAGTTAAGCGCAAACCTGTCCATCTAATGGAGGAATTATGTTGTTTTTGTCCCCTTATGGCAATAAAAATGTTTAAACTTTCAAAGAAAAAGTATTTTGCTGTTTTCAGTTGTTGACTTTTAATGGATGTATAAGATTTATTCAGTTTCTCTCGAACACACGCACACATTTCCTAAATGTGGTTTATCATTTTGAGTTGATCGTAATGAGTACATAATTAAAATTGAGTTCCGTACATAATTTTGCGGCTGAGTGTGACTTTTTGGATGTGGTAAACGAAAACGGCAGCTGAGCGAATGCTTACAATTTGCTTTTATTATATTAGCAACTTAAAACATAATAATTTAATAAATGTTTAACAAATTTCACTTATACAAAACACTAATTCAATTAAAAATATATATATATGTATACTTAGTATAAACATAATCAAGTTTCTCTCTTCTCTTTATGCTCTCGTGTTGCTTTAGTCCAGTTTGCGGTTGAGTTTATACTGTTTAATTTTCGCTTCGTTTTCGTTTTGATTCGGCATCCCATTAGCTGGATTTACGCTGTTGAAATATGATTATGGAAACAGTTTCAGTTTTCAGGCGAGTGTACCGAGTACTGAAGATGCAATTTGGTTTCTTTTGCCCTAATTCTTACATTCAGCCGATTTTCGTTTCGATTAGTTTTCCCTAGTATATCGTATCTATCGGGGGTATCGCGGAAATCGCTGGAGGCTTGAAAGCCACTCAAAAAGCGCCAAAAAGTATGCAACGAAGTATTTGATTTTCGGTTTCTGCATACTTTAGGGGACCTTTTAGGTGGATTTCACACAACCAGCCATTTCTGTGGGACTCCCGCATCTATATGTTCTCATGTCGTTTTGATTTATTATTTTTATTTATTTTTTTGCTATTTGATTTTTTTGTTTTTCTTTTTTTCTCGGTTAGTATTAGTTAATGTTGCTCGGCTCCAATACGTAATACATCATTTATATACTATATAAATACAATTATATGGTACTGTGAACGTGCAACTTAACGCATCTTAGTATTTATGAGTGTGTTTCTCTTTGTTTTGGGTGTATTTAGTGGGTGTCTGTGTATCTGTTCTGTGTATCTTGTTAAGGTAATTATAAAGTTCGATAACTACTAAACCCCTCTGCTCTCCCGAATCTCTCCTGCTTCTGACTGGTGACTCGTCGTGACTCTAGTACCGCTCCCAGATGTACTTCCTTTGTTTATATCTACGGAGGATTCGCATATTAACCATTAAGTCTCGTTTTCGACGGCGGGAGCCCCACTACTAGTGTAGCAAAACACCTGTTGTTGTCCACGCCGTTCTCATTGTCAGGCTGCTTTGGTTCACTTAACTCTACATGGATGTTCATCATAAGTTGTTGCTGTTCCTCACGTTCTCTCTCTCTGTGCTAATTTGCGGTTACATTTTTATTGCAAAGAAGAACTTTTCGTTTAAGGTTTCTTTTCTGTTTCTGTTTCGGTTTTTCTCGACTTAAATTAGGTTTTTCTCTGTTTCCGTTGCAATGGGTGTTAATGTTGCCGACGCCGGTGTTACTGTGGCAGTTGTTGTCGCCGCCGTGACCTCCTCCGAGCTAACCTCCGTGGTCTCGCCCGTCGTGTCCTCCTCGTCCTTACTTTCCACTAGCCTTCTTCTCAATATCCTGCGTTGCTTCTGCGAATACCAAAGAATTAAATTAGTTAAAATTTATTAATCATTTCTGATGTCTAAACGGGTGCTACGTCAGCGTCTGCGTGCCAGGTAAGCAGTAATTCTTGCATTCGAGTGTTATTATCAAACGGGTGGTATACGACGCGGTTATTCAAATGATACTTGACTTTAAAGCAAATTTAAGCTTTTATACTTTTTAAACAATAATTAAAATTACGACAAGTAAAACTTGTAATATTCCAAATTATTTAATTGCTTTCAATTTAATTCCACAAGTCTATAAAAGCAGTTCGCACAGCTTACTTTCTTTTAATATACATATATACATATAAGGGGACGCAGAAATCGCTGTAGATCTAAAATCAACCCAAACAGTGGCCAGAAGTATGCTAGGAGCTAAATTAGTGCTTCATTTTAATCGATATGAGAACTAAAGCGACTTCTGTGGCACCTCTGACCCAAAGACAATAACAATTAATAAGATGAGTAACGAGCATTTTCTGCTAGCAACGAAATTCGCGCCCTATCGCTATTACGAATGTAAAAGAACACACAGCTCTTATGTATATTATTAATTTATATTGTCTTTACACAAAATATACCACTTGAATCACTCATCATATATAGCATCCCCTTTGATCGAGTGTGTTTGTCCGTGTGGATGATTGTTGTGTGCTGGTGAGCGTGAGTGTGATTGGCTATGTGAGCAGGGAAAGCTTGCAGTGTAAAGTAAAGGAAAAACCAAATTGAACACAGCTACAGATCCGGGGATGATGACAAGTGCATCTCGTTGGTGCCGGGGACTGTCAACAGAACTCAACAAACACAAAGTAAGGCGAGCGAGCGAGCGGGCGGGCGATCGGGGCTCAAATGAAACAACAAGTCTAACTAACTTGGCGGCAAATCAAATCAAGCGGCTTGAGGAACTCTTGCTAATATCACCGCGTAGTTGCTGCTGCTGTTGCTGCGGCTGTGGCTGGGCCTGCTGCTTGTGGGCCTGCAGTTGCTGGTACTTCAACTTGAGTTGCTGCTCCGTCGCCGTCGGCAACTGATGATGGTGGAAGAGCACCGGTGGCAGCTTGCCTCCCTTGGAGCGACTCCGTAAGCCCGGCTGCGCGCGTGCGATTAGAGTTGAGGGGGGAACAACAACAGAGGGAAATAAACAAACAAGGAAACGGCGAAAAGCAAACCGCATGACACTCGTGTCGCATGGGGGTAATATCGAAAATATCGTAAACTTGTATATATCGAAATTTAAAAGGTCGAAAAATATCGCAGTATTTGATCCTCTTTATCCCATATAATATAGCAACTCTAAGAGGATTTAAATAGCGACTTTCGAGTCAAATATTGATACTACTCAATAGGATAGATATTTACTGTCATAATACATATAAAGAGTTACAAGAAACCACGAAAGAGAACATTTCTTCGAGAACCGAAGCCAGGAATAGCGTTGCAGATTTTGGACGTTCAAACAAAACAAAGGTTCCCCCGTATTGGGTTCAGTAGTTAGTTTTGAGTCGGACCTGGGGCTTTATCGCTTACTTAAACTTTCCAAACTCTGCTCTAAGTCGCAAAGGTATAACTTCTACACGGAGACAGAAGAGAGAGATTAGAGACACAGAATTGGAGTTGGAATTGTGTGTACATTGTGTGTTTATCGTGTGTACTGTTTCTGCTCCTGGGGGACTGCTTGGCAGGCGACTCTCGCAGGACCCCTCTCGGCTACGGACACACTCAACAGTGGACAAGAAGTGTCCGAAACCCAGGCCTCATCATTTACCTTTTTGGTCGTTATCTCCATCTGATCCAGACTATTCGTCAGCCCGTTAATGCTGGTCTCTCCGCCCGTCTCCTGGGCACTGCTCTCAGTCTCGCTGTTGGCGTCACTGCCCGTCGCCGTCGTAGCGGCTGTGACGCCGCCACTGCCGCCTGGACTGTTGCCGGTCGACGTGTACGCGCCGAAGAGCTGCCGCGACAGTCGGGGAATGGCATTGGTGTCCGCGCGAGCCGGCCAGGCGCCTGTCGACGGACTGCTGGTGGTGGTGGTCTTGTTGTCCGCTGGCTGCTCGGTGCCAACAGTGCCGCTCTCCTGCGCGCCACCCGGCTGAGTTGCCGCCAGGTCTGCCGCCTTATTCTCCTCCAGGTTGGACTCCAAATCAGACTCGTTGTTCTCGTCCTGATCCTGGCAAGCACCATCCCCAGTAATTATCTTTTGCGTTGCAAATTCCAGGACAGTACATACCGTTTTTTCGCTGCTTTCATCCGGGCACAGCTCGTAGGCCATGGTCCACGTGTTCTTCGCTGACTGCGAGCGCTCCAGCATGTAGCCGTTGGTGTTGTCGTTGCTCTGCGCCGGCGGCGACCACGAGTACGAGTTGTACTGGCAGCCAATGCCGCGCTGCCGCTCCAGCTCGTCCTGCAGCCACTCGACGGCGACGGTCCAGTGCCGGCTGATGGTCGGATTCGTGTTGAGCATCTGCAGGGCGATCGGCGACTTGTGGAACAGCTGCGTCAGGCACTTGATGATTTGGTACGCCCGCTTCTGGTAGTGTGTCTTGGCCCGCTGTATCGTGTCCAGCAGGCCCTCGCGCTCCTCCGCCACTCCGTTGAGCGCATTGTGGATGCGGTGGTGCTGCCACGAGTCCTCGATCAGCAGGATGTTCAGCAAGAGGTCTGTGTGGTGGCGCATGTCATGGCAGTAGGCGAATCCGCATTGCCACAGCAGCTCGGTGAGCACGCCCCGCGAGAAGTGCGGATTCTCCCAGCTGCAGTACTGCAGCAGCTTCAGTCCCTCATCGCCCACATTGGTGTCCTCGATCACCTTCTTGACGTAGCTGGAGGACACGAATAGGATGAATATACTCAGTAACAATATCTACAAGCTTTTGCAGCTTCACTTACCCGGTGCGAGTGAAGAGCAGATCCATACACTCCGTGGACAGAGGCTTCAGCTCCTCGTGCGACACGGTGGCGTCCTTGAATGGATTGGGCAGCGGGCGGGAGTTCTGATTGGAGCTCTGGCACTTCTCGCTCACATCGGTGCAGCGCACCAGATGGGAGACCACCTGGTGAAGCTTGCTGAACTCCGGATACTGGTATTTGATGCTTGGCCCAGGGCCGTCGTCCATAGCCACTTGGATAAACTGCAGCGGCACGTTGAGCTTCAAAAGAACGAACTCTTTAGTTTGTGAATCGAAGCGGAGAAGAGGTTTTAGCTCACCCTAAGCAACTGATGTTTCTCGCGAGTGCCCAGTCCCACGTACATGCTGAAGAGGCTAAAGTAGTGCGGCAGGTGCTTGCCGTAGTCAGCGGCCTCTGATTTCAGCAGGCGCAGCACGCTAATGAGCACCTGCTCGCACAGATTGGCGCCGTCGTGGCCGGCCAGGGGTTCATCGTTGATGGCGAAGTGACAGAAGAAAACCACCAGCTTGACGAAGACGGTGCGCACCTCTGGCGACGGAGCCATCAGGATGTACTCGCCCAGGCGGGATGGCGGCGAGAGGAGCGCATGGTTGGCAAACCACTTGCGCACCAGCGCCGAGGAACGTATGTGATGTGAGAGCGTGTCGTACCTGTCAAAAGGGAGGTATTAGTGAGTGAATGGAGTCTTGAAGCGCCTCATCAACTCACCATTCGATGACGGGGCCGCGCAGCGACTTCTTCGTACGGAAACCAGTGTGGAACAGAAACTGCGATGCCAACTGGACGCCCAGCAACGATAGCTCCTCCGCGGCAGGTGTCTAATGAAGAAATAATAATTAGTAACAAAATAGAAGCTCCGATCCAGCGAAAAACCCACAATCTTATCGCTCCGCGCGGAGGGAATATTGCAGCTGACCAGCTTCTTTATGAAGTTGAAGAACTCCACGGAGAAAATGCTACGCGAGTGCAGAAACCCGATGTTTTGGTGGCTGCAAGAGGCAAGGAAATGCATCAAAATGGCAAAAACAATAAAGATAGTTCCTCCTCGAACTCACCGCACGCTGCGCTCAATGGGCTTGGGCAGTGGCAGGACCATGTTGCGACTCTCGGTGAGCGACAACTGCTCCACGCTGGGCTCGTACTGCACGGGCGTCTGGTCGCAGCGGGTGTAGAACAGCATGTAGGCGTTCCACCAGCGCTTCTGGCGGCGGTACTGCATCCGCTTCAGGTTGTTGTCATAGATCTCGCCCATGTAGTCGCCGCCGAAGCACTGGGCCTTCATCTCCTCGTCCTCGTGCATCTTGCACTCGGTGACTTCGCCGTCGTCGAACTTGTACCACTGGCACTTGCCGTTGGCAGGGTTTCTGCGAGGGAAAACCGTGATAAACAAATGGAAATAATAGTCTGTAATCTCGGACTTACTTGGAGAGTATGTAGCTGAAGTAGTGGCCCCCGGAGGCCTGCCCGCTGTGCACCACAATGCCGGTCAGTTCGTACTTGGTTGTTTCAACGCTGTTTGTTTGACAATTATCACCCACCTCGACCACCTCGCCCTCTAGCTTGGCTAGGCCAGACACTGGACGGAGAAATAAAGCGAAATATTAGCTGTAGAATTTTTTATGGGCTTCGATAACTCACCTGTGTAGGGCTCCATATCCAGGATACGAGGAAATTCAAAATAATCGTTAAATTTAATCGCACAGACGCGCTCGTAGTCGTATTCGAAGCGCTTCAGTTGTATGGCTAACACGGGCGGCAGCTTCTTCACGCAGAGCCGCTTAACGGTAACTACCTGCGGGATTTCAAGTAAGAACACATTAGGTAAGGCAGGAAGTAAGGCAGGAAGTAAGCCAGCGAGCAATACATTACTTTTTTATCACATTTATCACAATGGTAGGCATCGGCTCCCTCGAGCAGCTCCCCCTTGACGTACTGCTCCAGAGATTCGGTTAATGAGCTATGATTCCTAATATCGACACTAAATACACTAAAGGGTTCCTCTTTGGAGTAGCGATGGGGGCACTCTTGGCAGATCTTCTGGTCGCTGAAGGACCCGCCCAGTGTGGCGTTCATCAGCTGCGGCTGGCCCAGCGCCTTCAGGCCCTCGTCGAGGCTCTCGAACAGCGACATGAAGAACTCCACGGCGTCCTGTTGCTCGCGCAGGTTCACCGGCTCCCCTTGCAGCCTGCCAGAGTCGGGATTAAGTAACACTTGAATGCTAATGCTGAGCTCCATGGCTTCACTCACTTAAAATGCGTCCAGAGACCTCGCGGCACGTAGTACTGCAGAGCACTGTGGCCCAGGTGGGCGAATATCGCCTGGACGTGCTTCAGAATCACCACATGGTAGTTCTTGCGCACATCCTGCGACCCATCGTCGGATCCGGCACCCGACGACGACGAGGAGAAGGAGACTAGGGCAGAGGCTGGTCCGGAGAAGAGGGCCGCCGGTCCTGGACCGCCGCCGGCCGTCAGATCCGAGTCGCCGCTGAAATCCTCGCCGTCGGTGGTGGCGGCACCATGAGCACGCAGAATGCCAACCCGCACAGCCGGCACCATGTACAGTTGCTGCAGCACCGAGTTCATGTAGCAGGTGGCCCCGGCGTTCTTCAGTCCGCAGAAACCTTTAGTGGGCCTGGCGCCAACGGGCGGCAGGTAATCCCAATCCCGCAACGGATCCGTGTCTGAGTGTTTAGAAGATTTATATAAAATATTAACGACAAGAAAGGAAGCTAGTTTCGGCAAAGCCTTGCAGTAAGTATTTAATATTTGGTATATTTAAGGACTGCGGTTCTTTTCGAAGTCATGGCAAAATAACCAATGTCCACTACATTCCTGTGATAGTACACCAAAAAATAAGAGATACGTGTCTCTCCGTGCAACTTTTATTTTAACGTCTCGACAACTTTTTCGCCAAAATGCGATTTTTCGGAAAAATTATCATTTTATCAGGCTCATATTTGGCAAACAGTTGGGAATTTTGAATTTTTCTCTGAAGCAAAGTAACTCTTGTCACGCCCAACAAAATATATATAAAAAAAATCGAAAAAATAGTCATCATAGGTCAAAATCACAAAAATGCCGACTTTTTTCCCTTTTCGGCAAGGTTGTCATTTTGTGTTGCATACCTGGGCACCAAATTAAATTAATTGATATATGGTATATATATATATTCCTATGGCAGCTATATGATATAGTCGACCGATCCGGCCCGTTCCGACAT
>JAEIHY010017563.1:0-10112 GCA_018904565.1 Drosophila tsacasi | reverse complement strand
GTTTAAAATCTGCTATTTGTCACACAATATAGTTCGACCACTTAATCGAAAGGTACTGAATTTACCTTTCATATAAAAAAAAAAATTATGAAAATATCTCAACTGGTTCAAGAGTTATGATTATTGCAACCCCAAAGTATCTAAAATGCCACTGTGCGGCTGTTGCCTTTTTTGTTGGCATTAGTTTGATGGTTTACAGTTAGTCTTGCTTGTTTTCAGGTCTGGACAAACATCCGCCAAACCTTTTCACTGTTTGCATTCTTCGAGAAAGTGTCAAGACGAACCACGCACTGGAGAATGCCTCCGCTTTGTCGTGTGTGTTTGTTGTGTTCCCAATTTTCCCCATATTTAGTTCTAGACGTGACACTTTCGAATGCTTTCCATCGCGGCTCTGGGTTGGGGAAGCTTTTCCCCTCTGTTCAGCTGGAATTTAGCCTGGTTCTGGTTCCTTTGTGAGTTACTTCAGAGGCTCAGTGGAGCTCAGTGCTCAGTGCTCAGCGTACGTCAATTCGTCATTCGCTCAGTCAACTTCCTTGCTTGTTTTCAAATGCTGGCAAACAAAAAGACCAAGGAAAATAACACTGAGGACTGGCTAAGAGCAGCTGATGTTGATGCTGCCTTTTGAGATGGATGGAGACGTCGTTTAAGATTAAGACGACTTCTTTTTACAGCTGTGTGTGAGTTGTAGTTGCTGCGGTGAGTGCGTGTTGCTGCGGCTGCTGCTGCTGCTGGCGAGGTGAGTGATGATGATGAATATGTTACAACGAAGGTTAACGACTTTCAGCTTTATAAACACAGCCACACACACACTCACTCACTGACACACACCGAGAGTAAGCCCAATAAAGCTGGCTCTCTTCGCCATCTATTGTAGCCATCCAGTTCTTAGGCCGATTGTGTGTGTGTGTGTGTGCCTGCCAGCTAATTAAGCCGCCAACAAGCTAATTATAAGTCGCGTCTGGCACTCTAATTGCAATTTAAATAAATGTGGCAGGCGGTCGAGCCACTTTGGCCAACCATGCAGCCAACCAGTTTGGCATTTGGCCAAAAAGGAGCGTTTTAAATTTCAATTTGTACAAGTCAGCGCATTGTCAATGCATTGAGAACTCTCTCTCTTTCATTGCCGATCTCTCTTTCTCTCTCTTAACAACTAAATTACACTTGTCCGCATGTTTACAATTTATACACACTCGCACACGGATTTGGCCAGAGAATGTGACCAACAAATGTTGGGGCGATATCTGACCAAACCAGCAACTGCAGCAGCAACATCCAGGACAGAGAGAGAAAATTAGGTGGGTATATATGCGAGATCAGCTTCTGGAGGTCTTTTCTTAATATGTATTTATATTTTATGAGTTATTCAAATATTTTTAAGTGAGTGGGATACTCAGTTCCTCTTTAAAATCCTTGATTTAGGGGTAGAATATTTATTCTACGAGCAAGACGTTCTCCTTCTTTTTCCGTTATAAGTTGATAACTAAAGACGTTCAGAACTTAAAGTCCATAACATAAAGACGTTACACGGTCGCCTTTATTTCCTTTTTACTCCCACATGGGACTAGGAACCTTTTACAGTAACTTTTCCTGTGCTTTTTCCCTGTTTATTTCAGTGCACCAGTCAGTGCAACACTCAACTGAAGTCAGTTAGTCACTTGGGCCAGTCAGCTTGTCTGAGAGAGCTCGCCGGCTCTCGATTGCAATGAGGTTAGCAGCGCAATCTGCTCAAATATAGATAGCTAGTTAGATGCATGGCAAGCTAACAAACAAACAAACCGACAAACAAACGAATGAACGTACCAACGGACAAACAACCGGGCAGCAGCAGTTGGCCAACTATTCCGCCAGCAACATGTGTAGCCATGTAGCAACATCGCAGCGGCAACAGCAACTACCAACAGCAACAACAACCGGCTTTTGGGTATTCTAATTGCGCACAAGCTTAGCAGCTTTTAGTTACTTTGTAGACTTTTAGTTGCCATCGAAACCTGCGCGGCTCTGAGATTTTAGCATAGATACATTCCCTCTCCGTATCTGAGAGATACCAGCAGCTGCAAGCTGGCCCATAGACTGTTAATTTATGCAACGATCTAGGCCTGAACCGAACAATAAATTGCTTGCCAAGTGTGGCCAAATAAGTGTTCTATTGATTTCTGCAACACCTTGTCTTCAAAAGGCCAAGCTGACTAACTGTTCTGTCAAAATGTTTCGGCCTGCCCACGTTGGTCCCGTCGTCCCTGGATCGTTGGCAAAAGCGAGAGACAGCGATCTGTGCACGGGGAAAAATGTATATGAACTAATTTGTAATGAATTAAATGTATATTGATAAATATTTTAAGGAACTCTCTAATATATTATTATAATTGGGAAGGCTGAATTATGTTTTGACTTTTTAATCCTTGGTATGGGAATTTTGTGTCTTGAGATGTGTAGGCTTCGTTTTTATACCCCTGAGTGAGCCGCATTTCCGGAAAAGATATATCAAGAGATTTGATTATCTTTTCTTACCAGGAACTGGATACTATATTAGAAAATCATATGAAGAATATGACTTTTAAAGCATATTTAATCGTGTTGATGTTTCTCTGATTTCTAATTTTATTTCTTCACTGTGCATTATGCATTGCATGTGGCATGGATTCAGTTTGAAATAATGACACACCCGTTCCGATTCCTATGCGATTTCATGTGTGCCACACAAGTGTGTGTGTGTTTGTGTATACACATAGATACAGACATACAGTCGAAGACCCACAGATACACATCTCTCCAGCTCATAGATTTTTTCACTCGAAAATGAAATGAAAATTACTGAACTGTAACCATATGTGGTGGCTTCATGCTGCTTTATGTTAAGTACTCTATATCTGTGCTGGGTTCGCTAGGCAATGTCGGGAACTTGGGGTCTCTCTGGCTCCCGTTAAAATTCATTTAATTATGGGTCATAAAAAACCAAAAACGAGCAATTAATTTGGCAAATAAGTGAACCCAATTGTTTGCACATCAAATTGAGCTCTTGGCTTATCGTTTATTTTATTATTTAGGGTTTAACGATTTTTTTCCGCAATTTTTATGCTTATTTAATGGCTGTTTTTCGGTGTAGATTTTTGTTGGTGGAATCTGAACTATGGGCTTGAACCGCCCACAAAAATAAAAACGAAAAAAGGTTAATTACAATTTATTGCCAGCGCTTTTGTCGTTACGCTCACTTGATCTCTTTGAAAGACCCTGGTCCTACGATCGCACAATTTTGATTGGAAGCCAAACGGAGCGGGCCCCGTCAACAATTTAATTGCACATTTGCATTAGAGTGGAAAGTCGGACTCGTGGCCTGTCATCCAGGGATTGCTACTGTTGCAAATGCCACAGTGGCTGCCATTAGATGTTGCTGGCTGTGGGCTGGCTGCTCCTGGTGAGCGGGTTTCATTACAATTGCCTAGCACAGGCCACGTTTGATTTCTTAATTGTCGCTAAATGCGGGACATTGTCTTGGGTCTGGAGACTCGAGCGGTACAATGTTGTTGCTGCTGCTGCTGTGCTGTTGCCATTGTTTTTCCAGCATTATCGTCGATCATTTTGTTAGCAATGAGTTTTTGTGGTTGCTGAGAGCACACGAAATGAATGTTTGGCGATATACACACACAGCTGTAAGCGACCATGGTGGTATTTCCCCCCTGAAAACCTTATGCTGGTCTCACATTTTAATTGCTTCCATTTCAATTTAATTTATTTTTATTTATATATGTGTACCTATATTTCTGGGTCTCTCAAAGGGAAACAAACAATAATACTTACCCCCGGAGAAGTGCTGACAACTCACCCTTGAATGTCTAGGGATACCTGCATATATTTTCGACGCACATACACTAAAAATTGTGCGTGTGCCACGGGACACGCCCACATCCGACCCTTTTCAAGACCCTAATTATAAAGTAGAAGAAGCCCCGGGGCCTTACGTAACCCTCCGCAACAAAAACTCCACAAGTTTAAAGCCCCAGTTCGCACCCACTTCCATGCGCCACTACTTTCACTACTTAAAACACTAAAATAACTTATATTTAGTAATTTCGGACGCGCTTAATTTACATTTAAATATAATTTTCGATTTGCTGCCCCCTTTTAATATTTCCCTTTCCTCGGGTTCAGTTTCTAATCTCTTTCGTTGACATCGAGACGCAGTTTTCAATGGACTTTTTGTTCGCTCCCTTCACGTTTTTAATCGCTAAACTGTCTCATAAACCAGACATTTTATTTGACAACCACGTTTGGCATACCAAAGCAGCTGAGCGGCTGAGAGGAAAAATTTTAAAAGAAACAGAAACGAATTTCTTTTCGATAGAAACGCAGGAAGAGTCACTCGCGTGGCACATTAGTAGAAATTATGACTATTTTTCCCAATACAATAACTCAACGTTATGCTGACAGCTATTGACCCGCGTATTATTAATTCAATTTGCTTTCGATTATCGGTTCAAAAACGCATCAAATCGTATTAAATCCCAGATCCCAGACCCAATTCGGTTAGCTTATCGTCGGTATTTGAGATGTTAATGTGCGCGCCATCATCGGTGAGCTAATCTTTGGGAACAACGAGACTTTTGTCTCTCATTATTTATGAGCGTAATTATAATAATTTTTATGCAAAACAACGAAATATGTGGTTTACGTAAGCGCAAGTTTGTTCAAGGATACACTGAAATATATGTATATTAATTTAGTTGCTTGAATTTATTAGATTACTTCAGCTTCAACAACGCAAAATGGGAAATTATATACAAGATTTTTTGGCTGCGATAACCTGGAAGAAACTGAGACTTAATTTAACAGCTTAAATTTTATATATAACATATATTTCTCTCAGTGCCCACCTTTAATTAAAGTTTGAAACAGGAAGCACCAGGCCCAGATGGATGTAGAAAAAAACAACAAAATTATGTATATATCGCATATAAACTGGACTGGGATTAGAGCCCCTTTTTTTGAGGCAATTTGGCTGGCGGATGCAAAGTCTCATAACTCATGTGGCGGCGAAAATAATTTGATATCAAAAAGCGGCTGTCTGGGAGATGGCATAAATTATAAATGCAGTGAGAGGAGGTGTTAGAACCTTTTAGTTTCTGCCTCTTTTCGCTTTGGTGTTTTTTTTCTGTAGTGTAGAATTTATGGCTGTTTAAACAGACAGATAAAGTTGGTGTCATTAGTGATTTATGGTGGGATATAGCATTTGATTGGGGTTCCCACTGTCCCGCTGTCTAGCTGTGTCTGTCGGTCTGTCTTTCGCCCCAAAAGTTCACCTTTCGGTTTGACATTGAATGGAAAAAAAGCGAAGCGCCGCCGCCCTACTCTCTTCCTCTTCGGCGTGTGAATTCTGTTTTCGTTGCAACTTTCAAAGGTAAAAAAAAAGCAGCAAATGAAGTCAAGGTGCGATGCATCGCATTGCATTACTCATGAACTCGGCTCTGGAGTATTGAATTACATTTCGGCGACTGCATTAAATAGTATCTCATCCACCGAATGTGGGTGAATGTGGAATGCCAGATAGGATTTCATATTTCATAGTTCGTAGTCCGTAGTCGTATTCGGATGTCAAGGCAGCTGCAAAAGCAAATCGCTGACGTACTTGCTATCAGGAATAATAATAATAATACTCGTCTGATAAGCAAACTTTCCATGGAAGCCATATGGAATTCCTTGAATGAATGAAAGTATTGGAAAAGTTGGTAGCCTTTATTTAAAGATAAGATATAATACACCTAAAAAAAAATGTTTAAAGAAAATAAAACTAAATTTTTAGCTAAAATCGTAAAAAAAATATTCCGAGATTAGAATGTAATTTTTTTCAATTTATTTTTATTCTTCCAAGGCCTTGCAAGGCTAAAAAACATATCAGCCATCAACTGTTCCATTGAGGAGTAGACACATTAGGAGAGTTTCCAAGAACAGAACAATCTTTAATCTGCAGAACAAAGTAAAGCTTCTTGGCGTTCGAACGCTTGAGAGACAACTAATGGCAGCAAGACACTTTCGTTCCTGATAAGCTGGACTTACTAAAGAATGCTATCAGTCCCCGAGGTTGACCCAAATGAACTGGCTTTCAGCAGCTGATAGGATTTCTAGGGGTGTGCCGTTTTTTAAAATGTATTTCCAAAGATGGTGTTTGCAGTAATGATAATTACAATACAGTATTTGTAAAATGCATACATGATAGAAATATATTTTCTCTATCTTGTAATAGTTGTAAAGACCTTTATTTTGTATAAAATATATATTAAAATTCCCTTTTTAAATACCCAAATACCTTAAAATAGAAATTCCCAGGGAGCCTTCAGGCCTTGCGAAAAACACTTTTCCATTTTCAACATTCCCAAATGTGAAATATCACATAAATTAATATTTTAATGGGCCGCTTGTTTCACTTTCAAAGTGGGATTACTTGATAGAGTCTCCTTGCCGCCGCCTTTCATGCGTACGAATATTATAGCTATGGAAGTTTTTATTATGTTTTTTTGTTGTGTGTTCACTGCCTGGCAGCTCGTTAATGTTAACAACTACGAAAACAACACCAGCAGCAGCAGAAATATTCACTGGACTTGCCCAAAAATAGCAGTAAAAAAAAAAAAAAATGAAAAATCAATTTTTTTAAGTTTTTTTTTTACTTTTAATTTTTTTCCCTCGATTTTTGCCCAATTCAAGATGCCGCTGTTGTTGTGTAAACAAACTTAGAAGTTTCCAGCTGTGCGCGTTGATTGCCATACGACACGATGCGTTTTCAAATACAACAACAACAGCAAGGAAATGAGGAAAAAAACTGTTCGGATTGCGCATACGCCGTGTATGCACCGCTGTTGTTTTCCAGCAAAAATAGCAAAATGCTGTAAACATTTTCGAGGTACGCAATCCCAGCATAGACTCTCTCGAATACATAAAACACATTGAAATTACAATTCATTTTTGTAGCGTTTTTTTTTCGTTTTTGCCTTTTCATTACGAATTCCGTGCGTTTTTCCACGCTCTAAGGTGAATTTCATATTACGGCAAGTTGCTCTCTAGGTTTTTTCATTAATTTCTCCTTGGGTGCGTTCGCCCGTCAATCATACGCCATGTTGTATGCACTCCTTCGATTCCAATTTGATTTTCTCGATTTAGAAAAGGTGAACAGAGTGAGTTCGCATGAATGAATCGAAAAAATGTATATATATTGAATTCAAATAAGTGAAAATGATTCCTTTTCTCATCCAAAACCCCCAACGATCATTGCCTATGAACCTTGAACCGTCGAGTGGCAATCATTCACACCAGGCGACAAATGAGTTGAGATTGATAAGCCGGAGTGCTGCTGCCGCCATTTGTTTACTGAAATACGAATATATATAAGTATGAATAACCGGAGGCTATAGTCCCGGCCCCGTATCTTGGTCCGTGTGCCGCTTATCTCCTCTCCTCTCGCACTTTAATTAGCCATTTTTATCGGCCCGCTCTCGGTGGCTGTCAATTTGGCTAAAAATAAATGATTATCGCTTCTAGTATACAATATGATATCATGACGCCGCTTCGTTTTGCCAATTAAAAATATAAAAACGCGACTGGGACAGCTTTTTTTTGTCGTAAGTTATGACTAGTGATAATCACACAACGTGCCGGGGTTTTACTTTTTTACTAGTTATTTCCTTTTTTTTTTGGTATATTTTTTACTCATTTCCAGAACTTGGTTTGGTCTAGTAATTAGCTGCTGAGCCTGGGCTTGGTTGTGGTCGTCGCATGCGTAGCTCAAATTTCAAAACTACATGCACTTTGCGCAGATACAAAGCCGGTTGAGTGCACTTGAAGAAAATTGGGATTGTTTGTACAGATTTCAAGGGGAAATAAATTATTTACAAAATGTTTGAAACTATTCCTGCATTTTATTTACTAATTTTGTTGAAATAAATTAAAACATTTAAGATAATAAGTATGAAAGCAAAATCTACACATAGTCAAAAACAAAGCCAAGCGCTAAGAACTTAGAACATTTAACTGATTGCCTATTTGCCAGCACAATCTCTTAACCAAATCATAGATAACTTTTTCAAGTGTACTCAGTTTGTTGGCCGGTTGTGTTGTGGCGATCGTCTCTCTGGGTGTGAAAAGATTTATGTGCTAGGCGAGAGCACACATCTCCGGTGGTGGTTATCAATGCAATTCCAGTTTGCGGCTCTCCTCCAGAGTTGGGACATTTCATTGTGAACGGGCTCTTATTTATTTATGGTCTGCCCAGCTTTTTATAACTCTTCGATTTATATTGATTTGTAATGGACATTAAAAAACTGGAGATTTTTATTATATTCATGCAGTTGACCTTGTGCTTCTGTGGCCAAGGAATCGCTGAATCTCGGAAATTATCATAAGTAGTTACCAAATGATGAAGGTCGCTCCACAATATACTTGTATATAGGAAGGTGGACACAGCTGGAGCTGGTTGCATGTGCAACATACCTGTCAGGCTTTAAAATTCCCGGCAACCAGGTGACATAACCTATCCACCGATACACCTACAAGCTCAAGAGCCAGGTGGATGGATATATACTCGTATCTCGGGCTCCCTCTCGACTGACAGTGTCCGAAATAAAAACACTTGTGCACGCAAATATTTCACGAATTCGCCGACAGAATTTGTTAGAAAAGGCTGCAACAGCAACCGACACTTGGGCTGATAAAGGCGAAAACATGCTGAGAAAAAATAATATCCCACAAAAGACCCGTGCACATGACAATGTGTAAATTTATGGCCGTCGTTGTCGTCGTTGCACTCGAATTGCATAAGTCTGACTGGGCTTTAATGCACACAGCGGGCAAATAGCAAAATATTTGTATTTGCTTTATTAATTAAGCCGCGACTCGGGGCTCAGCTTTGGCTTCGGATTTGGGTTCAGCTTTAGCAGCAGTAATATTTGTGTTTGCATTGAATATTTCCAATAATATTTGGCAATGCATTTGATGCTCTACAGAAAGTCAACAAAAATCGAATGCATATAGACGAAAGTTGATTGAAATTGTCAGCTTGAAATGTGTGAGATTTTAATTTGATGTTTTTGATTGAACTCGCAGAGATGTAAATGGGTTTCGATTTTAAATAAATATAAATTAAACATGCCAGATTTATATTGATTTTAGGCTTAGAATTCAAATAAATCTGGCATGTTCAACAATTTTTTGTAAATAAACCGCTCAACTTTCTGAACTTACTATATTACCTCCATTATTATTATTATTATCTTCTTAAAAACAAAAAAAGAACCCGACCTACGCTATCTCCTCCCATAATGTCTAGTATTTACTATCGAAATTCTACAAATTCTGCATTTATCTCTTATTTCCGTAACAGACAGAAGTAGTTACCAGATGATCGGATTTGGTCTTTACGGTTTGCCATCAAATGAAATTCCAATTAAAATTCCTTCCGTCGGCTGTGGGGGCGTCGAGGTTTGGCTGTACATCAGCATGGGTGTTTGTCTTAGAAAATGGGCCACTGTTAGTTAATGGCATACAAAAAGTTTTGGGGCCGGCCTTTAGGCCATGACTAGACACTTTGTTGCATTTTTCATGGAAAATCAAGGCAAAATCCCGCGACGCGTCGCTGATTAAAGAGGCTTTCACCGCATATGGGTCAGCATAGACGTCGTCACCTTTCGCCAGCCGGAATTGGGTATCGAGAATCGAGAATTGGTATATATAGGGCAGACAAATATATATATATATATATATATGCATATTCCATACTCTACTGCCTAATGAACCTGGTGGTGGGGCAAAGTTAACTTGTTTGTTTGGTGTAGGTGTTTGACCCTCAACCCAAAACGATTTTGTTGTTTATTTATGTAAATTTCTGTGTGGCTGTGTGGCTTTTTTGGAATATATTCTTCAACAATTAGTTGGCTTTTGGTGGGCTTTTTTCTTCCATCCGATTCTTCTCCTTCGTTTCGCTCCGCTCAATCAATTTAAATACATTAATCAATTTCCATGGCAAGAGTCTTTATAATTTTTTTTTTTTCAGACATTTCTTTTTCGTGTTCGGTGCGCTGCACAGTGGGCGATTTGGCCAATCTAGCGTAAGAAAATTAATAACTCAAAAAATA
>JAEIHY010017560.1:0-42547 GCA_018904565.1 Drosophila tsacasi | reverse complement strand
TAAATGTATGTATGTACATATGCAAATTCAAACATTCTTATATACTTGCGAAGTATTATGTATGTTCATATGTATGTTTCTTTAAACTTTAAAATGAAACGCTTTATTTTGGTACAGGGTATTTGTATTTATTATATTTTTATATTTACAGGCGGCCGGACACGGCACGACACGGAAGCTCGGAACAACAACAACTATTGGCGGTGCCTATCGATAGACCGACTATCGCAGCCAGACTCATCCCTAGTTCGGGTGTGTATCCACTTTTTATTCGTCAAACGTTTGCTCGATTTCCTGAAGCGTTCGAGAACAAAAAAAATATAATCCGGAGCTGGTAAATAACTAGAATTGTGTGCTAATTGTAGCTTGTGTGTTGTGTGCATCCGCCCAAGTCTTTACTGTCGTCTTTCCTTGAAAGCTGTCCCAACATATGCGTTTTTGTGTGTGCGTGTGTGCTACTCATTTGTGGCCCTAAAGTATATAGTACATGTGTATGTACTTGGGTGTTTCCAAACAGCAAAGTGCCTTCTGTATATGCTATGTAACACGGTTTTCCATGTGCAACCCGACCCCCCTCTCCCGTAAGCAGCCTTGCACTTGCTCATCGGGGTCAGAACAGTGTCAAGGTTTCCAGCCAGGCTCTGGAAACCTAAATTAATCAGCAATGCGAATGCGATCGATTAAACTAATCCCCGCTCTCGCATGGGTCACCGTTCGCGGCGCGTCTCAATATGTGTGCAAGAAGCAAGCGTGACTCACCACTGTAGCCTGCTGTCCTCTCTGTTCTTTCAAATCTAACACTATCCTCCACTACTGTCTCTGTCCTGTCATCTGGCATCTTACATAGAAATCAATGTTGTAACCGTGTGGGAAACGTTACTATCTAAGATACTATCTAAACCATGGCCATGCCGCAACGCTCTTTTGTTATTTCCAGCCAGCCATTAAGATCCATCCAAAACCACCATCCCCCGAAACATTCAGAGTCCCTGAGTTCGATAAGACACAAAAAAGAAAGAAAAAAAAAATATAATATAGAACACAAGCACAACATATATACACCAACCTGTAATTGCATATCTCCCAGAATCCGTATCACTGAGAAACTTTTCAACCATAGGCCTATCCGAGACAGCCATCATGGACGTAATGTCATCATCCCTGCAGCAGCAGCGCATCGTCGTGGACCAGCTGCGTCGGGAGGCGGCCATTGAGCGCCAGACCGTCTCCGAGTCGTGCGCCAAGATGATGAAGTACATCACGGAGCACGAGCAGGAGGATTATCTGCTGACTGGGTTCACCAGCCAGAAGGTGAATCCGTTCCGCGAGAAGTCATCCTGCACCGTTCTCTAAGGAGGATGTCCCAGGAGGAGGAGCAGGAGCAGGAGGAGAACGAGGCGTGGAAGGCCGGCGGACGATTAGTTTATTTTTAGTTTAGCAAGATGGATTTAAGAAGCGAATGTGTGTGTACCAGTCAACGCCACCTGGATCAATATATCTTTGTGTAAAAGCAACAATAACTACGATTGTCATAAGCAATATAGTTACAAGAAGTTTGTATTCCGATTGCAAGGAATCTATATATATATATATATATATTTATGAATATATATCTCGATATATCAATGTGTACCATGTGTAATGTCCGAAAAGAAACAGATAGAGGAACCCAACAAATCCAATTCCACAACTAGTAGCGAGGCATTTGTTATGAAAATATCAGAAAGTTGTTTCCTTCCCCAATATTAGTAACGCTGTTTAATGTACACGAATATCCCAACTATACCGACAATTAATGCGCTGACTCTAGCATCTACTACTAAACTACCTAAGCCGAACTATAAACCGGAACACACATATACTTATATACCAACAACAACCACTATCAACGTAATCCGACATACAAATTTATCAATAAACGAAGAAACGCAACAGAAACCGAAATGCATATATTTTGCCTTCTTATTTCGAGAATATCTCTTATATATTTATTGACGAAAATTGAATGTTGAAAATCGCGAGAAGATAACGAGATGAGATTAAGAAGGAGAAGAATAACAAGTTGAATTGAAAATGTATGTACTTTGAAGCTTATTATTAACCACCAGCGCGTGGATCGAAACTACCAACATATATATGCAAATATCTTATCGATTATTACTTTAAAAGCTTTAACACGATGCAGAAATGCCTCCCACAACAAACAAACATACACCCAACAAGCTAGTTGAACTTATCGCAATGTTTAGTGCGTTTATTATCGAGTTTTTATTAGTCAAATTACAAATATATATTACGAACCGTTGCAGTAACGCAGCAAGAGCATATAATACCAAAGAATCGAAAGAATAATCAAATACTTATCTCTTTAGATTGTAGTTTCTCCATTTTACTTCTCACTATGGCCTATTCCGGCCAATATCCAGAAATTATCCAAACGATAATAGAAGCGTTTTGTTTAAAGACCAATACTTTGATTCAGTCAAGTTATTATTACAATTATTTTGAACCACAAAACCCGCGACAAGAATCCGATAAATCCGAAGACTGTCAGCTTCCTCCAGTTTAGCGGAAATGACTAAAAATACAAAAAGAATGTGTGATTTTTTCCCTCTCTCTCTCTCAAATGAAAGTCATTCCACTTCTACACACTATCCCACACACTTACCCAACTACACTAAAAAAAACCTCACTTCCACACGATATTCACAACAAACTAAATATATATGTTGAGCGCAATGTATGTAATTGGCATGAGAGACAAGTTTAAAACCAAAAGCAAGTTATTTTTATACAATCTAACATGGAATAGGGCATATTTGTACGGTATTGGAATGAGATTATGATTATCCGGTAGGGAGAGCACACACAGTCGTACCTACATACATGTTGCATGTTGCATTCGAAAAGAAATTGTGATTTCCATTGCGGCTCGTATTCGAATTGCTATTCGAACGAGGCTGATGGGAAAAACTACATAAAAATATTTTAATTTAACGGATCGGTTCTTCCAGTGTTGCATTTAATTAGTAATTCGATAATTGGCGTCGTGTTTAGTTCTTAACGTGACAAAATTCGGACAGAGTGCACTCTAAGAATCACACATTTTTAGGCAGAAAGGATTTCCCTTTTCAAACCTGTATACAAGGTTCTGGACTCCAGTTTGCTGTCGTGAGCAAACAGCAAAATGTGGCTCAGAGCCGGCTTTCTGAAAACGTATTTTGTTCTTTGGGGGACTACAAATCAAAACTGCAGTTGGTTTGGAAACCATTCCTAATGTTCGAGCTCGAACGCATTCCGGATAGAACAGTTTTTCGATTTAATGGACACTTAACGTGGCGGCGACCTCATTACACTCGTGCGTTAATACCAGTTTGGCGGACGGTCGAGGCATCCAATGGAGCACGGATGGCTCGATGCACGTCCCCAGCAGATTACAGAGAACTTTATTCAACAACTAAAAAAAATTAAAATAGACGAATTAGAGAGAACATCACCGGCACATGTACCACTCACTCAGAGAGACATGATCATCGATCGAACACACTTTAACACGTTTTATTCACTTCAATTGATAAGCGAGACAACGAGATCGTATTTTATTCGAAAATTAATACAAATCTTTTGCGACGCAAACGAGGACGAGTCCTCTCACAAATATTATTGAAATGTATCTGCGAATAAGCATTTGAAATATTGTATTGTACTCAACAAAATGAATAATCGTTTGCTTAAATTCCAAAGAAAAAAAATAAAAGGCGATAACTATTTAGCTCAGTTATCTAGCGGTGGCACCGGGTTCGGTGCAAAAAAACCCCACTTGTTTTCTTTCAAGTTAATTACAGGACTCTCAGGTTGATCAGTTTTCGTAAGTTAAGTTTTATTAATACAAGAAACTGTGTGCATGGTAGAGTGTGTATGTGGTTGAGTGTGTGGGGTGAGAGGTGTTAATGAAATTTATAATTTCCATGGGACTCGTGTTTATGAAAATACAAAGCGGAGCTGGAGAAACTAGTGTTATAGTTATACGACGAATCACAGAGAAGACGCTTAACTCTCGTCATCGCTGCCGGCAGCCTGTCGCGGCTTGGGACCTCCAGCACGCTTGGCCATTATGATCTGGTCCACCTTCAGGATGGTTGTGGCCGCACCCACGGCGTATTTGAGACCCCAGAACTTGGCTTGGTACAGATCGAAGATCTTAGCCTTGGTGGTATCAATGGTGGCCGCCTTTTCCGCCTCAATGTCGAATCCGATGGTCTTGCCGGCCTCTGAGGTGTGGGCCAAGTACAGCTGATTGACGATCTCGGTGCCATTGACGCCCGAGTTCTCGGCCAGGGCCTTGGGGAAGACCTCCAGGGCGTTGGCGAACTTGCGCACGGCATACTGCTCCAGGCCGGGCAGAGTATCTGCATATGCGGACAGCTGGGTGGCCAACTCGATCTCGGTGGCACCAGCGCCTGGCAGATAGCGTCCGTCGCGGGTCAGGCACTTGAAGTTGTTCACACCGTCATCCACGGCGCGCTCGATGTCGTCCATGAAGTTGTCGGTGGCGCCACGAATAACCACGGTGGCAATGCGCGAGTCCTTGCCCTCATTTCTATAAGGTTTTTATTAAATTATAAGATATTTCTTACTCTGGCATTTATTTGCTTGACCCACCTGAAAGCCACAATTGTGGTGTCGCCCAGCTCCTCGATGCAGACCTTGTCGCAGTAGCCCAACTCCTCCTGGCTGGGTGTGGTGATGCGCGGCAGGACGGTGGCGTTCACGGAGCGGCTCAGGCGACGCAGGTCGAACTTGGAGTTCAGGCGCACAGCCATCAGGCCGTATTTGTTGAGGAAATGCAGGGCCATGTCGCCGACCTTGCCGCCGGACACAACCACCTTGACTCCGGTCTCGGCAATAGCCTTGATCTGATTCTCCAGCAGACCCTCCTCGCCGGAGGAGAAGTTCAGCAGCTCGTCGGCCGACTTGATAAGCACCGTTCCCTTAGTCTCAGTCTGAATGATGTCAACGGGGCACGAGAAGATCACAATCTTGGCCTTCTCGGCAAAGGTGACATCGCCCTCCACAAAGCGCTTGAAGACCATGCCGCGGACTACCTCGGACTTGAGCAGACCGCTGCCCAAGATCTTGCAGATGCGAATGTTGTCGACGTTAAAGGTGCCCTCGTCGGGCAAGATGGAGACGCAGGCCTTGCTCACCAAGTCATTGATGAAGTCCTCCTGTCCGTACTGCTTCGACATGATCGAGGTGCGCAGGACATCCTTGACCTTCTCCACGTTGCGGTAGTCCTCGATTTTGTGGCTGACCAATTTGGGCAGGATCTCCAGGGATTTCTCCAAGGCCTTCTCATAGCCGTCGGCAATCTCAGCGGTGGTAATGCCCAGTCGCAGCAGATCCTCCGAGGATTCGAGCAGAGCGCCGGCCAGCACCACCACAAAGTTGGTGCCATCGCCCACCTCGGCGTCCTGCATCTGGCTGGCCATGACGATCAGCTTGGCGGCCGGATGCTCCACATCCAGCTCGCGCATGATGGTGCCGGCGTCACTGGTCACGAACTGCTTCTCGATGTGATTGATGATCATCTTGTTCATGCCGTTCGGCCCGTAGGCGGAGCGCATGGTCTGTGCGAACTCCTTGCAGGCGCTGATGTTCCGGTAGACGGCCTCCTCCAGACCACTGTACATCTAAGGATACGGAAGAGTCCATCAAATTAATCATTTTTTGTTCAGATGTGCGACAGTGCTCCCATGAGGATGACTAATCACGCGCTTCCCATCGAAGGCATGTTTTCATTTTCACCCGAATTTAAATGAAACCGATGCCGGCCCAGCTTCTTGTCGCGTGCTTTCACCCTGTTACACTTACCCGGGCGCCATCCTTGAGCATCTGCGCCACTCCAGGAGCTTTGGGAACGGATAAAGCCATTTTTGTACACAGATTTCAATTTCACACGGAGTCGTCGGTAAGTTCCAGCTAGAGTTATAACCTCAAATCGGTCTGATGGCTGCGAACATTCTGGATGGGATAGCAATCGATAGTATTATCGATAGCTTCGGTAATTATTTTTATTAATTTATGTGATGTGAATATCTAATTAGTTTTAAAACAAAACTAGGAATTAATTATAGAAAAGTTACATTTAAATAGGAATCCTATTATTGGATCCTCAGAGAGTAAGTCAAATTAAAAACACTTTCCAATTTGGAAACTTGAGTAATATGTTTGCGTGGATTTTCTTTTGTCTAGAATTTATGAATTAAAATATCCTTAATTCTAGAGCTCAATCACCGTATCGAGTCTTTTAAACAATTTAAATGAAAATTCTTTTTTTTTTTTTACCGACTTTTGCGTGACACGAAGTGCGTGATTCGACGCCGACCACTTTGCGCATCTCTAATACAAAACAAAAAAGAACCATGTCTCTGGGCAAGAAGCACGTGTTGGGGTTTTCGCCCAATGGTGGCCAACTATTTGCCTCGGTGGACGAGCAGGGCATCCTGCGGATATGGGACACGGAGACGAACACACTAAAGCAGGAGTTCACGCCTAATCTGCAGGTATCCGGCCCGTGTACAGCGCTCACGTGGGTATCTGTGGCCGGTCCACGCTCCAAGAAGTCGCGGAAGAGTCTGCCGAGCCAGGATGCAGCCAACGATCAGCTCCACATTGCCCTGGGAACGCTCAAGGGGGCCTTAGTCATATACTCGCTGGCAGAGGCAAAGGTAAGTCTAAAATGCAGCTTATTACGCGATAAAATGCAGTGAATAAAGTTCATCCCGTCTGGTAGATTACACGCACACTTTCTGGGGACAGCCACGATGGCCCTGTCACCTCGATTACGTACGACAACGCTGGCCACCTGTACACGGTGGGGGCGGATTGTCGGGCGCTCGCATGGTCGCTGACAGAGGAGCGCTGCATCGGCGACTGGCAGGTGGGACCGGAGAAGCCACAGAATATTGCCTATTTGCCCAAGAGCCACACTCTGGCCGTGGGCTCCCGCCAGCTGAAGGTGTACGATGTTAAGACAAAGGAGCTGGTGGAGACATTCACTGGGCATTCGGGAGAAATAAACGCCATCGCCACTGTGGTGTGCGCGGACAACACAGAATTCGTGCTGACCACGGCCAAGATGGAGCGCGTTATCTGTTTCTGGAAGATCGCGAAGAAGGGCAAGAACAAGGCGTCTGTGTGCACACTGCTCATGGAGGATTTGGCCTACTGCCTCGCCAGTGAGATACGTGACGATGGCCAGTTGCGTGTGGCGAGTGTAACGCGAAATGGAAATATTCACATATACCTGCTGGATGTCACAAGGTAAGGCCATTTCATCATGGCTAAAAGAGAACACCAACTAATCCCTCTCCTTGCCACAGTCTGTCCGCCGAAAAGTACGTGAAGCCCAAGGTATCGCTACAAATTGTGTCGGATGGCGCCGAGACAGTGGAACCCATCATGGCTGTGGCAGCCAACTTCTTCACCGACTCAAAGGACTCGCACGAAATCCTCTTCGGCTACGGAAGTCGCCAGCAACTGCAGTTCGAACGCTTCACCCCCAACTATGCCGAAAAACTAAACATTATCGAGCGCGCCGACCCAAAGAAACTGTACGCCAAGAAGAAGGGCAAAGAGCAGCTGGGTTTCCAGGCCGCCACGAAGGTCCTGAAGCCGGTGGTAAGCCAAAAGAATGTTGAATACAACAGCGCGCTGCCCGTCTCTCAGAAAAAGGTGCAGAACGAGGTGCCTATGGAGGCTCGCCTGCAGCACCTGCAGATCCATGCCACCAAGCTGGCCGGCGGTAAGCTGCAGACCCAGAGCAAGACTCAGCTGCTTATGCAGGCCTTGCACAGCAAAGATCAGGAGTAAGGTTACTGGATATTAATGCGTCTATTACGGTCACTAACTGATGTTCTTTTTTTCAGCATGATTAATTCGGTCCTGAGCATACACGATGCAGAAACGATAAAGCTGACGCTAGAGCGACTGCCGCTCGAATACGTCAGCCCTTTGGTCAACGAGCTCTCCATTTTACTGCAAGGAAAGCACTCGAAGTGAGCTTACATCCCTTTAAAAATAACATTTAATACCAATTACAATTTTATATTCCAGTGTACGCTCTGCCCTGCGTTGGCTGCACGCTCTGGCCTCCACACACACGAGTGTCCTGATGTCCGAGGATAAGGAGGCCGTACGAGAGAAGCTGGAAGTATGTCTGGCTGTGGCGGACCAGCGAATGCAGTGCTTGTTGGAGGCATTACAGTGAGTACGAAAAAGACTAGCGGCTTAGTTATTTTCGCACGGGGCCTTTTGTCTTTTTTTTGGGCCTGACATTATCCTTGGGGTTCTCTACGGTGCCGTGGCGACACTCGGCTATTGCCGCGAAGAAGGTCAGCTTGGAGTGCAGGATGGTGTCGATATAGAAGCGCTGAAAATGGTGCAAGTTGAGCGCGCGCTCGCCCAGTGCGTAGTAGAGCGTGTTGTAGCCCTCGAATCGGTAGGTGATCATGACGGGATAACTCGGCATCATTAGCTTCGATACGCTCACAAAGAATCGCACCTTGGCCACCGCCAAGGGATTGGGGCACCGCGGCGTGGGCTGTGAAAAGTGGGCGTCGACAAAGAAAATGGTTCCCTTGACGGGAACTTCGTGGCGAAGCGGATTGCTGGTCACAACGCATTTGGTGTCCGGCGACAGTGCCCACCGGCTGATAAAGTCCCGAATTTCAGCGATGGCATTGCTGTACTCAAAGTTATCAATTGTTAGATCCTTGCGCGCAATGCCACTTGAGGCGGATGGCGGTAAACCGTAGACAAAAGTCGCTTTAACACTTGAAGACGACTCGTTGTCTTTGGCAGCCGCCGCAACATCGTCGTGACTAGACGAGACCATGTTTAAGTCGCCAAATCCCGTCCTCGGATACTTATAGCAGAACAGACTGCGCGGATCGGACTCGATTATGGCCTGCGCCTCGCAGATGGTGGCAGTTACCAAGTCGATGACGCACTGCATGTCGGCGTCCTCATCGCAAGCCGGCTTATTGCACTGCTCCAGCAGGTTGGTGATGCTGGCTATGGCGGTAATAGGAAGCGCATTTCCCGGTCCGATGCCCGATGGGACGCTGTGGGTGGATATACCGACAAAGGAATTTTCAGACTCGTTATTGTCAAGTTTGTCATCCTTGAAGAGAAAATCCATTTTAGAAAGCAAAATTTGGCAATTCAATTGGGGTTTTGTATGTGTGAGTCGGGCGGACTGGTACTGAATGTTTGAAATCGATTATAAACGATAATTATCTTCCAAATACTTCTGAACTCATGACATCTTTCCTGCTGCCTACTTTCAGGATCTCGGGGCGACTCAATCTTATAATCGATCAGATGCAGCGCAATGCCGACAACCACTTGAACGACAGTAACGCCCTGATTGTGGACGAAGACCCAGGTGAGTACTGCGCCGAGTGCCGACCGGCTTCGAGATCCGCATAATGAACTATACTACTCTACTACTTGCAGAGGAACCCGTCAAAGACTTGGAGGATGAAAACAACTGGAGCGACCTGGAGGAGCAACAAGAAGGCGGTAACGCCAAGAGTATTTCAGACGATGATTTGGAGGCAGACGAGGACCTGGCCACCGACGATGTTAACGTAAACACAGACTCTGACTCGGACGTATCAATGGGTGATGATTAGCCTGCTCCTAGCTCCTCTGTAGGTTAAATTCTAATGCAATTCCTTCTGTCCCCGCAACAAATGAAACAAGAGTTATTTTCCAAACACAGTTTTCTACACCGAATTCCAGAAATTTTTATTTGTGGCTTTTGAAACTACGTGCAACAACGAATAGTAGAGAGAGAGCCAATTGGATGGTCTAATTCCGACATGAGATTTTATCGATACGCGCAAGCAAACATAAACGATTCCGATCCATAAATACAGTAGATTATGGTGCCGAGAAGGGGAATACATAAGCAGCGGCTCCTCCTGAATAACGAACGTCTCAATAACTACTAACAATTAGAGCATTTTGTGTGAACATTTCATTTTAATTTGCAACAAAAAGCCGACGATCCCCGAAATTACTTCCAATTGGCCTTGATGAAGTTAATTAAGCCGTTTGTGGAACTGTCGTGCGAGGAGACCTCGTTGCAGTGGTCCAGCTCCGGCTCGATGGCCTTGGCCAACTGCTTGCCCAGCTCAACGCCCCACTGGTCGAACGAGTTGATGTCCCAGATGATGCCCTGTACGAAGATCTTGTGCTCGTAGAGCGCTGCGAAAATTGATTGAGATTAATTGATGTTCGCCGAAAGCGTATATGACAATCGACATACCAATCAACGCGCCCAGTGTGAAGGGCGAGACCTTTTTAACCACAATCGAGTTGGTCGGCCGGTTGCCAACGAACACCTTGTGGGGCAGCAGGTTCTCCAGCTCGTTGCCGCACAGTCCGGCCTTGGTGAGCTCGGCCCGAGCCTCGTCGACGGTCTTGCCGGCCATGAGAGCCTCCGTTTGGGCCAGGAAATTCGAGAGTAGGATCTTGTGGTGCTTGCCGCCGGCAATGGGGTTGTGCGTCTGAGCGGGGGCAATGAAATCGCAGGGGATCAGGCGGGTGCCCTGGTGGATGAGCTGGTAGAAGGCGTGCTGGCCGTTGGTGCCCGGCTCGCCCCACACTATCGGGCCTGTGCTGTACTTGACAGCCTTGCCCGCCTTGCTCACGAACTTGCCGTTGCTCTCCATGTCGCCCTGCTGGAAGTAGGCGGCGAAGCGGTGCAAGTACTGGTCGTATGGCAGCAGGGCGTGCGTTTCCGCTTTGAAGAAGTTGGAGTACCAAACGCCAAGCAGTGCCAAGATAACAGGTGCCTGGCCGGTGGATTGGAATCGTTAGCTTCAAGAATTTCGTGGAGCCGGGCATTCACTTACATTTCTCTCAAACGGCGTCGACCTAAAGTGGTTATCCATATAATGGGCGCCATCCAACAGCTGCTCAAAGTTCTCGAATCCAATGGACAGGCAGATGGACAGCCCAATGGCGGACCATAGGGAATAGCGTCCGCCCACCCAGTCCCAGAAGCCGAACATGTTGGCGCTGTCGATTCCAAACTCGGTGACCTTCTCCTTGTTGGTCGACAAAGCCACGAAATGCTTGGCGACGGACTCAGGCTGGTGAATCGGAAATGATTGATTATTCAATTAATATGTTCTATTTTTAGTGCAAATATTCATTCGACTCACTTCCTTGGCCAAGTCCAGGAGCCAGCTCTTGGCCGACGTGGCGTTCGTGATCGTCTCCTGGGTGGTGAAAGTCTTCGAGGCCACAATGAACAAGGTGGTCTCGTAGTTGACCTTCTTCAGCACCTCGGCCAGATGGGTGCCGTCGATGTTGGACACGAAGTGCGAGTGCAGGCCCTTGCCGTAGGGCTTCAGCGCCTCGGTGACCATCAGGGGACCCAGATCGGAGCCGCCGATGCCGATGTTGACAACGTCGGTGATCTGTTTGCCGGTGCAGCCGCGCCACACGCCGGAGATGACCTTGTTGGTGAACTCCTTCATGTGGGCCAGCTCTGCGCGCACATCCGGCATCACATCCTTGTCGTCAACGAGCACAGAGTCCGTGCCGCGATTGCGCAACGCCGTGTGCAGGACAGCGCGGTTCTCCGTGATGTTGATGTGCTGGCCAGCGAACATGGCGTCGCGGGCGGTGTCCACGCGTCGCACTTTCGCCAGGGCGAGGAGCAGGTCCCAGACCTCCTCGGTTATGCGGTTCTTCGAGTAGTCCAGCAGTATCTCCCCATCGTTTTGAGTGTGCAGGCGCAGGCTGATAAACAAATGGGGCGAATAACAATCATTTGACCTCGGATCAAGTGCGAAGGCGGCTATCGGCTAAGGTCGTTGCTGTGACCTTACGCAAGGACAAATCGGCTGGCGACACTCGTGCCCCCTTGGTGAAAGTCAGGCAGGCCAGCAGGCGGGAGTGTGCGGAGCTCAATGAATAACTGATGGCGGATACATAAACGAGCAGACATATCTACATACGTATACCCGAACTTGAGTGCGTGTGGATATGCGCGCTTGTAGGTATACCCACGTAACTTAAAAAACCCCTATTTCGTAATCTAACAAAGCTGAAACCCACCTGTATTTGGAGAACCGCTTGGGGTCCTTCACGAACAGATCTTTAATGTTCAGGTCCTTGCCTTGGCTATCAAAGACCTCCTGCAACTTCTGGAAGGTTGGCTCCTGGGTCAGCGGAGGCAGTGCGCCGGCCATGTTCCTTTGGTGAGTAGAAGAGGTGTGTGTGGGCGGAATAGGTCTCGTTAGGAGTCGAGCGAAGCGAACGGAAAAGAGAACACAGGTGGACTGCTATTGCCACTCGCGGCACTTCACTTAAATACGGTCGTGGATCCCGGCCGCTCAAAGCTGAACAGTAGCTGCTGTTTTATCTGGCTCCGGCAAATCTGCAGAGCGCCAAGCCACAACTTCGCCGTTTTGCTTGCGTTAGTAATGTATTTCAAGTGTTGTTTTAACTTATAGCGGTGTTCCCTGACTTTTTGTACTTCCTTCGCGCACTGCGATTTTCCAACGTCTTTTTTTCTGGAATTGATGAACTTCAATGTCAAATGAATAACAACCGAGTACTAGGTTGCCACGTCGGCCGAGCTTTTGTTTTGTTTTGTAGATTACATCTGGCTTTTTGTGTGCTTGCTGTACAAGGCAAAGAAAATATAAATCAATTTATTTGCACTCCTAGATAATGCCTTCAGTTCGAGAAACGGCCCGAAGAATATAATTCTGGAAATAAACGAGAACCCGGCGCGCAATTTTTGCACCGATATGGTAGCACTGTAAATATTTATTTAATCAATGAACTGATCGTTAGAAAAAACAGCTGTTAAAAAATAGTCCCCTTAGTAAAGGGGCATAGTGCAAACTTGTCTTTTATAGAAATAAAGATCGTGCTCTTTTTATTAGCCATTGCTCTAGTGATAGTTTTAAAAACCCAGCGCCAAGACTTTACTGACTTGGCAACGCTGTATGTTTAGGGTAGTCGCGTGGTTAATTCATTAATTAATCGATTCATGTTGGACCCGAAATGAATCGATGTATCGACACGACTTATCAGGGTTGCCAGGCGGCTGGAACTCGCTACAATATTAAGTGCGCGTCGCCATCTTAATTAGAAAAAGGCAGTTGTTTTTTCCAACAAACTATAATAAAACCAAAATAAAAGCAGCTCTCAAACAACAATCAGAGGCCCTCGAGTCCTACAGTAAAGATTGTCAGTCGAAACGCGCTGCGAGAGCCGAGAAAAGTTGCTTCGCGAGTGGAGAAACTAATACAAACATTGACATGTCGCTGGGCAGTGCAACAAGCAACAAGTGTGTGAAAACCGAATCGTGATCGTTTAAAATGTCCGGAGCACCAGTAAATGCGCCTGGGGGCTGGTAGAGCACCAGCATCCGCCCCAGAACTCAACAGCCAAGCGGCCGAGTCAGAGAAGCGCCCCCGCGAGAAGACAGGAATCCAGTCTGCACACGTAACCTTGTGTGCGCGTAGCACGGAAGCTGTTGCTGCTGCTGCTTTTGGCTTGGGCATTCGTTCGCTTCGTTTTGTTGGTATGTGGCTGCGTGCCGCCGCCTAGATCGCTGCTCACACGGATTTTTCGCTTGCAGCTGAGTTGGGAAGTGGTCACAAGCTATTCCAAGGACGTCGGGTACGTCACCGAGCATGGACACCACATCCGGAGCTGGATCTGGAGCCGGAACGGGCCCTGGCAGCGGATCGTCTGGCGGCAGCGGCAATGTTGACGTCTGCCCCTGCTCCACGGTGGCTACCTCGGCCGGCACGCACAACGAGCAGCCGCAGACGAAGCGGCAGAAGATCGAGAAGCAGATCAAGGTGGGCTCCAAGGCACTGCCTCCGCCTCCGCCGGACATCCTGGACGGACGGCGGGAGGCGGCCCTGGACGCCAATAGCAACAGCCACCTCTGTTCGTCGCTCTCCTCGTCCTCCACGCACTCGCTGTCCACGCCCAGCAGCACAAACAACTCGCCCACCACCACGCCGTGCAGCTCGCGGGCGGCCTCCTACGCCCAGTTGCTGGGCGTGGCCGGTCTGGTGCACAACATCTTGCCACAAAACGGGGAGGCCCAGCACCCTCATACCGACCCGGAGTCCGCCAAGGATGAGGTGGACAGAGCCGCCAAATTGCCAGATCTGCTGACCATCAGCAGCACCGCCAGCCCCACAACCAGCAATAGCCACATGAACAGCAGCAGTCGGAGCAGCTGTCTTTCGGCTGCGACGACGACAACGGCGGCGATCGTTGACGACATGCTGGAGTTCGAGCAGTCGTTGACGCGGCAGTGCCTGTGCGGGGTGTCGGAGCGAACGCTTCGCAAGCCGTTCCAGTCGCACTACTCGCAGGACACAAACGGCCAGAAGCGGATCGCCTACCTCCGCGAGTGGCCCACCAACAAGCTGCTGCAGTTCCTCTCCAACCTGCAGCTACTGTTCGACATCTACCTGAAGCAGAACGCCAAGGGCTTCATCTGCACGCGGATAATGGACGTCTGCGACGCACTGATCCGCAACGACCACAAGCTCATAGACGAAATCATCGTGCTGGCCGGCTACGACAACTCGTACGTGCAATTCCTGGCGGGACGCGTGCTCGCCGCATTCCTGGTGATTGCCAAGCAGGAGCTGAACGACGAGTGGCTCCAGAAGATCGTCGACCAGCTGTTTAACTTCGAGCAGCTCGACCAGGCTGCCGTGCAAAAGATCCACTTCAGTCTGGACATCATTAAGCGCATCGTTGAGTGGAAGGACATGGAGATCCATCCACTGGACGACGACTGGATGGCGGCGGCGAATACCGCGACGGCCGCCTCCTCCGTTGTTCCCCTGCCGACGGATGCCTCCGTGAGCTACATGCACTTTCCCGTGCAGGAGCAGCCGCTGGCCACCAACTACTTTGCTCTGCAATTCCGGGAGGAGGTGGAGGGCGAGCATGAGGCGGAACGGGAGTCACCGGACAGCCGGGACAGGCACCGGCGACACTTTGGTGAGGAGATGAACGTGTCCTACGAGTCGCACCCCACTGCGCAGGCCACGTCCATGCCCAACGGCTGCCATGTGGTCACGCTCACCGACTCCGAGAGCTTCGACACGACGCACCTGAAGTGCATTACCATCCAGAAGCTGGAGCACAAGTGGCCGACGCTGGTGAAGAACATGTCGGAGCTGATGGCGCCGGCGCACCAGGATGCGGCCGAGCACTGCGTGCTCAACTTCCTGCAGCTGTGGGAGAACATAATTTCGGTGAAGGCCAACCTCTCGATCGACGAGACGAGACCCTACTACGCCCAGCTGGACAAGTTCGAGCTGCTGCTCAACCACAGTCTCTCCTGCACCGTGTACAAGCAGATGCTGTGCCTCTTCAACGAGGCACTGTGCTACGGTTCCACGCTGGCGCTGCAGGACATGCTGCCCGAGGAGACCTGCAAGCTGGCCCACCAAATCGTATGCCATGTGCGGGGCTTCCGCATCCTCGAGTCGCTTCCGCGCCGCCAGCCCGACAACATGGTCAGCCTGATCGGGTATAATGGCAGGCCGCTGGTATATTCCAATGGCACAATCACCCTTTGCCCAGCGGCGCACGCTGCGGATGCTGGACGGGACGGGGGAAATGGGGAGGGTGGCGGAGCACCACCGGACCTCATCGAAATGGACAAAACGCTGCTGCAGAAGATGGTGCTGCTGGTGCTCAAGTCGATAGCTGTGACTGTGAAGGAGATACGCAGCGATTCGTCCGACTCGTCCATCGACTCTAGCGACTATGACGCCTTCCAGGACATGATGCTCATTGAGCGCTCGATACGGGATGTGCTGAGCAAGCTGGAGACGTTCATCAAACAGACACTGGAGTTCCATCCGGAGTGCCACTTCAGCAAGATCCTGATCCACCTCTTCGACGACCAGGATGACCATTTGATCGAGGCCATGGTCTGCACGCTGGACGTAACGTCGGGCATCTCGTTCCGCAACAACGCCTTCCCCGAGCTGGTGTCCATGCTGAATCCAGTCTACACCTTTCTGGAGTTCCTCAAGATGACGTCGAACAGCTCGGACCTGCTGCTGGACCTGCTGGTGAGCAACGAGACCTGCTTCCTGCTCTACCTGCTGCGCCTGCTCAAGTACATTCGGATGAACTGGACGATGTTTGTGCACAGCTGCCACAGCTTCGGCATGGGCAGCGCCATGCTGGACGAGGCGATGGGCGTGCTCATCCGGCTGCGCCTGCAGATATCCCGCCTCGTGTCGCGCCAACTCTACCCGTACGATATATCGCCGGTGCTGCGCCTGCTGGAGAGCTGCGAGAGCCTGTACGAGGGCAACGAGCTCAGCTGAATCCAGCCAGAATTTCCAATCACCAATTCCAATTCCACAACCACATGCAATTAAAATACGTAATTTATTGTAATATTTAATGGAAACTAGGAGAAACTAGCGCAAAATTCGATGAAGACGGTGGATTGATCCTTGTAGAATACGTCGTGCCTCCGCCGGGGACTCTATCTCTCTGCCCAACCCCCCCGAAATTTAATTCCATTTAAGTTTAAGCCCCCCTTCATCCGCTTCACAGGCCACAACCCCCTTCGACCCTCTAGATACATACGCAACTGTATGTAATTGTCATTGTAATGAGCATCACAAGATCGTAGTTAGTTCGTAGTTAATGGTAACATCGTAGGTACTGAATTCCAAACTAAACACTACGCTAGCCTAAGATTGTTTGTAGTCTTGCCCTAAGTAGAATAATGTACAATAGGATGGGCCCGCTCTTTTTAGAGTATTCTTTTGTACGTTTCTTTTACAAAACCACTTGAATATATAACTGATTAATTAACTGATTAAAAGAGAACGCATTAAGAAGAACTGCAGAGTGTGTTTGTGCTATTTAAAATGATTGTGTTGGTGGTATACTTAGTCTCTTTGCAGTTTCGATGGGTTTTGGACTTGACCTGTAAGTACTTCACCTTCAAGGCTCTCTGTTTCTCTGTTTCTAATGGCGATTAATCATGCGGACGCGACGCTTTGGATCAACAATAGTTCCACTTGTCATGGCATCCGTGAGGCTTATCACCGACCCGCGTCTGGCCAACTCGGCAGGGGGACCAGAGACGTGAACGGTCTGATAGTTAATGCTGATGGGGACCGAGGAGCGGCGATTCATGCGTGGCTCTAAGAAAGAAAGTACATAGTTTGGGGCTTAGATTTTTGTTTTACCAAATCGAGCGTCACCTGGACTTGGCCTAAATGGAAGCTGCTGGTGCTGGTGCTGGTGCTGGTGCTGGTAGTGGATGCCCGGTCTGCTGGCCAAGGGAGAGGCGACCCTGTGCTGGTGGTAGTCCTCATTTAGGTTGGTGTACTTGTAGCGATCCACCGACACGGACCGCACCTCGGCCAGTATGTGCCTGCGCCGGAAGATTGGCGACTCCTCTTTGGGGGGGACTTTGGCATGCACAGAGGAGGAAGCGGAAGATATGGAGATCAGTAGTCAGATTGCAGGAGAAGCCCATTCAAACGTAAGAAATGAAACGCAAGCCAACACAGCTACGTAAGTTTCGATCACAGGAAAGCACATAGTAATTGATTTATTTTACGCTTACATTACACACATACAGGACAGATTAATAGTTAATTTTGAGTATATACAACCTGACATTCAGTACAGTTTCACAAAGAGGTGAAGGGGCGTAAAAGGGGAGGTAAACACTGCGGGTCATTCAAAAAAAGACACACATATATGTAGTAAGTATAGTAGTAAACCCGAAAAGAGTGCGGTAGCAGGATAGATGTATACATAGAGATTACAAAGATTAAAAGGTACGTAATACATAGTACAAGTCTTCCAAAAAAGTCAGAAACATTGGCTCTCGTTCAAGAGTGGACGACAGTGAGTGTGCTTTACAAATACAGAAGGTTTGGCTATAACTCATCGTCTTCAGTACACAGTTAATAGATACGTTTAGATATTTCTAGGATAACAATTGATAACTTTGATCCCTCGGTAACACATTGTGTCAAGTCAAGGCGACTTAGAATTTTGGCAAAGTTTTTGGTGAAATACCTTTGGATGCCCGGCGATCTTGCTTGTGGACTTGAGCATAGGATTGCAGCGAGCAGCGGCGCAGTCGTTTGTCCCCTTTGTTCTGCTGTCGGAGAAGCAATAGTTACGAATCTCAAAGATACAAAGAGAGCAGATAATGCCAACTCTTACCGATTTGTAGTGCTGATTGATGTCCGAAGCAGCCTTAAGGAGCAGGTAGATAAAGACCAGGGCAAACAGATAGATGATAGGCTCTGCCGTGTTGCTCTTCTTGGCCGCAGCCTCCTTCTTTCGTCCTCCGCTGTCTTGGGACTTGGTTATTCGGGGCTGCTTACTGACCACCAGCCCGTTGCCTGGTCCACTCTTGATTCGCTTGATACCCCTTCCTTGAGGTCTTTTTGAAATCGAGTTCACCGTGGCGAGTTTCCGGTCGGATTCCCTCTCAAATATGTCCATTGGCTGGCAGGAGGACTCGGCGGAGGCTTCCAACTCCTCGTCTGTAGTGTCATCGGCCTGGGAAGAATGGGAGGCGGGAAGGTCGAAGGCAGCCACGCCCGGCCTAAGGTAGTACCTGTAGTTGCGCTGCACCCCGGCCGCCATGAGATACACAGTGCAGAGAACGACGAGGATGCCTAAGGGAACCACATGGTGGTTGTTGGTCGCCTTGTCTCTCGGATTCCCCTTTTTGGGAGTTAAAAACGACGACGGTGGCTCGGTTTCGTCGACCAATGTGAACTTATCCCCGGTTTCCGCTTTCATAGCTGTTCACAAGCGATGGCCGTGTGTATCTGTTGACTGCCAAAGAGTCCGAGTCCTGTTTGTGTGTTTCTCGCGGAAAATCGATGGCGATTAATTCCACAGCTTCCCAGCTTCACATATCCCCAAATGTCAAGGATGTACTTTCAGTTTACTTGATACTAAGTATTTTATTGACCTTATTTCTATACTTTTACAACAGTCGAAACTGTTTCGGACAGAAACCACTTTCAACCACCTTTAAACCATACATACAGGTCGGTATGTATGTCGCTATTGCGTATATATATGTGCCTGACCTATGACATTCCATCAGGGATGAACGTTAATTTTGAATCCTTGACCTGCGTATCTTAAATATATTAAAGTTAACACTAACTCGAGGGTTTCAGCATTCAAAATAGCCATTGGACATTCCCGTAAGTTGGTCGAGTATATCTGCAATAAAGTAATTAATATATTTATTGCCTAAAAGCGTAACTATATTGCTTTAATACCTGTAATTTCCAGGTCTGCCGACTGGTTACAGATCGTGGTGTATAGCTTTCTGCTCTCTGCTATATTTTGACGCTTGAACATGACAGTCCGCAGGCTTTCTCCTTTGTAAACCGACGAGATTATATTACTCATTAAATATTTACTAGAAAAGGACTTACTTCTCAGTAAACCAGGCTTGGTTTTCAGGGCATTTGTTGTTGGTTTGCTGTCCTGATTTCTTAGCACTCTACTTCTACGCTCGGTGTCGTAGAGAATGCTGCTTTGGCCCGCAGTCAGACCAGTAAAGTTATCTAGATTATCATCAGTCTCCTGTCCATCTATCGTATCCTTGGTCACGTGCTTTCCCATTTGGTGCGGAGATTCATCTTCACCCCGTTTTTCTACTCCGATGGAGTCGTGCAACTTGCGCAAGATCGTGCGCAGGATCTTGAAGCGCTTAATTATACGCTGCGGCTCCACCTGGGATGAGCACACGAGAATGGCCTTGCACTCGCGCAATATGCGGAGGAACTGATGCAGATACTCCTCACCCACCTGATTCTTCGACTCGGTGAGCACCTTTCGGTTGTTCTCCAGCTGAAAGTGTTCGAGCAACAGCAGAGACATTTGAGCCAAGTCATGCAATCGCTCCTTATCGTACACCTTTTCGTTCGAGGATATGCCTGCGGATAGGAGCTCCATATAGCAGCCGAGGAGGGCGCGGCTGTCGATTATCTCTTGAAGCGCAGCCTTAAACTTGACCACCTCCTCGTTAAAATGCTGCTCCAGAATGTCAGAGTGCAAATCGGAGCCATTGGCCTGCAGAGAGGGTATCAGACTGGTGTCCAGGGACTCAAAGGAGGCCAGACAGCTTCGCATCATGGTTTTCACTGAGAAGGTAATACGTTTTAATAAAATTATGATCTAAAATGCTTCTAGTTCTACACCTACATTTCAGATTCGGAGCAAAGGCAATGGCAAATATACCGATCTGGGTGGCGCGATCAATGTTCACATCAAAGTCAGCAATTAACTCATCGGCCGCCGCATCATCCTCGGAGCAGTTGCTCAGCACGGTTCGTATTTTGTCCACCGAGAACTTCTCAAAGTCCAGAAAGCATGTGAACACCAGCCGCAGCAGGGCATCGTTGATGAAGTCCTCCAATTGGTACAGTGCCTGCTCCAAAGTCATGGCCTTTAGCTTAAGATTTGACTGATAGGAAGCGTCACTTGGCACCTTGCACTCTCCTTGAAAGGCATTGCACTCGCGGATTACCTATATTAAAATCTGGATAATAAATATAAACGTGCTTCGTGATACTCTTACCTTTTGGCACAGCGCACTAAGAGCTCTTTTGTCCTGCGAGAGAGCCACATTCGCAAGACCGAGAGATTGGCCCAAAATCAGATCGATATAAACGCGCATCTCGCTGCTGAGGGACAGGACCTCTTCGGGAGAGGGTAAACTGGTTGAGGCATCTGTGTCTTCCTCATTTTGGGAACTAAAGACAGCCAAAGTGTCTAGTACAGTGTCCACCAGCTTAAGAAAGGAGCGCTCTGGGATTCCAGCCTCAGTGCCTGGAGTGTACAGATGCATCAAGCGCTTGAGGCACCACCTAATGCGATCCAAAAAGTAGTGATGGCTGGCCTGGTTCAAAAAAGAATCCTTTAGTTATCGTTCATCCTTAAAGGGTTTGTATTTGCTACCATAACTGAGGCGCCGCATCCCAGCTTCATGGTGCTCTCCACCTGGCGAATACAGATCATTATCTGGGTCAGGCATAGGCATACCATTTCGGCGGACTCAGTCTGCTTGTTCGAGCATAATGAGCTGTGGACCAAAGTGGAAAATTCCAATAGCGCGGCACAGAGATCCTGCAAATGCAACAAGTGAGTTTCCTGCAACCAAATTCTTGTATTCTACGCACATTTAACCAGTTCACATCTGTGGTATTTGTTGCACGGGCTCCTCTATTTAGTATATTCAAGCAGGACTCCAGTTGTTTCCTTAAAACATCCATATTTGCTGGATAAAAAGCAGTTAAATTCAACCTGTAGCACAATGGTAAACAACCTTTTTGAAAGTTGGCTTCAGTAGAGCTGGGTCGACCACTCACGATAGTTTCGATATATCGAATATTTGTCACTACTTTTTTATTTCGATAGTGAGCGATAGTGACCATCACTCTATTCACTTGATTTTTTTAACCAACGAGCGAGCACGAATGAATGTTCTGTAAAGCTGGGCTAATATAAGCGACAGGCGCGCCTCTCTCAAGCCTAAAACTGTGGATATATTTTTATTCCTGTGAATTCTGCTCAAAAACATCGAATATGTCAGAAGCCGCTTCTGTGTGACTGGCAACTTTAGTATATGTATCTTCAGTCCTCCTTAAAAAAGTAATTAGTTAATATTGTTTTTAATTAGAAAAAAACACGAGCTTATTAAAGATAAACGCCCTTTAATTTAAAAGATATTCACAAAATTTGGTTCCTAAAAGATTTCTGGCATCTCTACATCAGGACTTGTTTCCTTTTTCATAGGGTTGCCCAAAACAATCGACTATCGATATTTGCATACGTTTTTGGCAACCCTAATTTTTCGGCAAAAAAAACTCTTAGTTCCAATATAAAAATTGTCATTTTGGTGGTATTTTAACATCCATGTGAAGTATAGATAAGCCAACAACACTCCCGTCGTCCACGCCACGTCGCATATCGCGTCCCGAAGCAGCGCATCAGATATACACTTATATACAGGCCAACTGAGTCCGAAACAAGTGCAGAAAATGAGCTCCTCAAATGCAGGCCAGCGCACGAAACTAATCCAGGAGAAGTGCCAGACCCTCCTGACCCAGATGCTCCGCGATGAAGACAACAAATATTGTGTGGACTGCGACGCCAAGGGTGGGTAAATCCGCGGCGGCGGGGCAGCGCCATTGATAAAAGATTCGCTATAGTTGCTGACGCACAATCGTACGCATATGTACATAGTGTGTGTGCCTCCGCCATTGGCTTGTGAAGATGCACGGAGGTGGGGGCGGTGCCGCGGCGAGATAAACACTTGATCGCCTCGCCAGTAGGGTGGGACGACTGTGACAGTGTCTTGTGATCATGAAACTTTGGCTCTTCTTTCCGCAGGTCCCCGATGGGCGTCATGGAACCTGGGCATGTTCCTCTGCATCCGCTGCGCCGGCATCCACCGCAACCTGGGCGTGCACATATCGCGCGTCAAATCCGTTAATCTGGACACCTGGACGCCGGAGCAGGTGATCTCGCTGCAGCAGATGGGAAACTCGCGGGCCCGCGCCGTCTACGAGGCACAGCTGCCTGACGGATTCCGCCGCCCGCAGACGGATACGGCACTAGAGAACTTCATCCGGGCCAAGTACGAGCACAAGAAGTACTTAGCCCGCGAGTGGGTGCCGCCCTCGCCGCCGAAAGTGGACTGGGCCAAGGAGATAGACGAGGAACTGGAGCGGCAGAAACGCAAAAAGAAGACTGCCCAGGCCAGCTTGGGCCTCAGCGGGGTGTCGAGTGGGGCCGACAAGCGTCTCGCCAGCGCCTCGACCTCATCGGCCTCCAAGAACGCCCCCCTGCCCGCCCCACTGCCCAAACCGAAGCCCAACCAAGTCGGCGGCTGCAGCCCGAAGACCACGCAGCGCGTTCAATTAAACAGCAGCACCAATAGCGGCGCCGGCGAAAGCGACCTCTTGGGCCTGTCGTCGCCCACTAAGCCGATGGGCGTTGGCAGTGGAGGGGCAACAACCAGTGCCAGCCAAGACTTGCAAAACGAAAGTTTCACCAGCTTTCTCAGTGCCGAATCTATTGGCGGACAGCCGGATAAGCCGAACGGCAGCAACGGTGACTCGGGCGGTTTGCTGGCTGCGAAACCCAACTCGCTGGCCCAGGAGGAGCAGGACTTCTTCAACCAGGGATCGCTCGGCGTAGCAGGCAGCGAGAAGGACCAGTCTGGAAAGCTCTCCAAGGACAGCATCCTCGCGCTTTACGGCAACGCGCCAGCTGCGCATAATCCTCAGATGAACTTTGGCGGCTTCACGGGCATGGCGCCCGGCGGATACATGCATCAGCAGCAGCAGCAGCAGATCCCACACCAGTTTATGACGCCGCCGAACTCGGTTAGCATGTACAACTCGCCGGTGATGGCCGCGCCGAATGCCTTCAGCAATGCGACCATTAGCAGCGCCACTGCCATGAGCCTTGGAGGTGTTAACTTCGGCGCCGGCCAGTTTCCCAACTCCGGAGGTAGTCCATTCGCCGCCGCTGGCCAAGCCTCTGCCACAAACCTGATGCAAACGAACCAGAGCATTCTCAGCGGGATGCCGCTGTTTGGATCGGTTCCACAGCATCAGCAGCAACAGCAACATCACCCCCAGCTAGGCGGTCTGTCCATGAACTTGATGCAACCCCTGCCCATGGGACAGCCGCAGGGATCGGTCGGATTTGCAGCCACCGCCGGCCCCGCCGCTTCCTCAGTACCATCAAATCTGAATCAGCAATTCGGAAACCTAAATATCGGAAATGTCTGGCAATAAATACGGCGCGTATTTATGTAGTTGTATTCCTTTAATTAATTTTAAGACACGACGAGTGCTTGTCCCTCGGTGTTGCAATGATCTGTACAACTTGCCAACTTATGTCTGTAGTTAGTTGTCCTGCGAAAGGACTCTCGAGAGAGCGAAACTATACGTATATTTATAGGAGAATTAACTGTCACGCAATCCACTGTATTAAATGTGAAGGATGAGTTGGTTATGACCACCGGGGATCGGGTCGCGTCTGCTCGTTCAAATCTATTCCAATTATTACCCTAATACATACATACATGTGTAACACACGAACCTCTAATTACAATTGAACTACGAACTTAACGCACTTCCCAATCAAAATGTAAATGTTATTTTCGAACATATTAGCTAGGATTTGATACACACGCATGCATACAACCAATCGTCCACGCCAGGTGTGAATGGTGAAGTAGATATTTGGCAAAATGTACTTTTTAAACGGCTCGGATACGTGTATATGTGTCCCCTAAGGAACTAGGAGTATTCGCGCCAGTTTGTCAATGTGAATCTTAAATATATATCATCATGGCTGGGAAGTCGACGGATTTATTGTATTCGATTCTTAAGTTGCTATGTCTAAGGAATAAATCAAACAACTTCGAACTGTGTAATAATAAAATATTCAGACAATTGTATGTGGTTAATAGTGTTTCAATTATTAAAAACTTTATTTATGTGGGCGCAAAGCGCTTAATAGCTATTTCTATTAGAAATTTTCTAAAGCCCAGCAGAAGAGATGGGATTGACCAGAATGAAAGCTAACTTAAAGAAGCCCAAGGTATAAAATACCCTTGGCGTTTGCAATTTGCAGACGCCAAATTCGAAATTTATCAGAATTAAGCCATTTTCATAATAATTCATTTCAATGCGGGAAGCATTTTTGTGTCTATTTTTATAAAGGTAAGATTTTAATTTTTTTTTTAATTTTACTACTTTTAATGATGATTCCCCTTATAACCTTTTAAACTTTTTTGGATATCAGTTTTATTTCGGAAATGTCTAGATCGACTAATCAAAAATCTGATAATAATACCCAGCAGGAATATTACTTCTTCTTCAGTTTCATTAACTTTAAGGTAATACAAGCTATTATGCATTTATTTTATATTAAATATAACACAAATATGCTGTTTTAAAATATAAATATAGTCTGAACCCTTTTTATATTTATGAAAATGTTCTTATTAAAACTACTTAGTAATTTATTTCTTAATTTTCAGCCCAATAATGTAAATTTGAATACGGTGTCATAGTAGCATATTTAATGAATGAGATTCATGATGTTTTTAATGCAGTATCATAGCCGTATAGACGTTTTAGGAACTTGCATTGTTCTTTTTCTTTTTATTGAAGAAAATTAAAAAAGAAACTACAAATATTTTGCAATACTATTTATGTACATGTTTGTTCTTGTTCATGTGCGATGGTCAGTTATTATTTGTCCAACTGTTTTAAGCAGTCTTTCAGGAAATAATAGAATATTCTATTAAAACTTTACCGGTTGTGTGTCTACCGGTTATAACGAAGTACAATCGTCGGTCCCTTGAAAGTCGCTTTAACCGGATTCTTCTGTACTTTCTTTTTTAGTTCGCAGAATGGAAAAACATCGATGATTCTTTGACAAACATCGATGTTTGCATCGATATTTCTCCACCTCTAGCCGCCATACACGTCAACTTTGGTCATCTGGAAAAATAAATACAACAAATTCATAATAAAAACATTCCATTCACACACGACACAATGTCGGATTTGAAGCAGGAGTCCACCAAGGAGGCGTACTTCGCCAGCCTCGCAGAGTGGGCCAAACAGGCGTCGATTGCGCAGAACGCAATGTCCATGTTTCCCTACTATTTGCTGGCCAACTACCCGCAGCTATTCCAGGGACAGACAGCTAGTCAGCCACTCCCAGTGACCTTGGGCCAACCCACGGCGACCACGCCTCCTTCTGCAGGATTCCCCGCTCCCAGTTCTGCGAATCCTCCACCACCAGCGCCGCCGCAGGCCTTCAACCGCTTCCGGGTGCTGGACGAAGCGCAGCAACTGGAGACCATACAGCGAGTAGGCGGCTATGAGTACGTGGTGGCGCCCTTCTGGAAACGAGCAGTGGCAGAAACAATCGATGTATTCATCCTGTTCATCCTGAAGATCATCATTACGTTTGGGGTGGTGAATCTATTCGACATGGACTTTGACAAGGAGGTGATGCGACGAACGCTAGAAGAGGACGACCTGTTCATGAACTTCTTCGACATCTCGTTCGACTTCATCTCGATGTCCACCGATCTGCTGCTCATCGAGCTCCTGACCAAGATCACAGTCTGCTGCTACGAGGCGGTGTGGACCGCCTGTTGCAACGGGGCCACGCCGGGCAAGTCGCTAATGAAGATTCGCATCCACTATGTGGAGGCTGTGATGCCGCTGCAGGCGCCCCCCTTGCCTCAGTTTGTGCTGCAGCCTCAGCGGGAGCCGATGCGAGCCCTGCTCTATCCGGCACAGACGCCCAGCCTGATGCGGGCCTTCGCCCGTGCCCTGGCCAAAAATCTGGTGATGACGCTGCTCTTCCCCATTTGCGTCGTGATGATCTTCTTCAAAAACAACCGCACAGCGTACGACATCATGACGAAGACGATAGTGGTGGAGACGAATTCGAACGCCGTATTCCGCACTCAAGTACCGCCGCAGCAGCGAAACCGCTGAAATCTGGCCAGATCTCGGCGCTGAAACAGCCAAATTGTTTAGGAATTTATACATTTATAGTACTCTTTCCTAAAATGTATGCATACATATATAAGTACGTATGTATGTTCTTGTTAAAGCTAAATTTAATGTCGTTATGTACTGCTGTCCTGTGAAATAAAACTAAATCTCATAGAAGCTCAGGGTAATGCCTTGCAGGCAGTGATCATTAGTGTTCGTTTATTGGCTCGCGCTCACTTCACATTGACGTTTTTAAGAGTTTGGGCAACCACGTTGCCCTTGCCGGGAACATGGAGAGCGGCGCCCTTGTAGCAGGCCACCAGCTCCCCGTTCGTCTTCAGATCCGGAGCGCACGTCTCGAAGATCTTCTTCTTGGGGTTGAGTTGGGCGTCCGGCTGGCGCGGGTAACCCTCGCAGTGCACCAGATCCCCGGGAACAGCACCGGCCGGCGGGCTGAGCACCTCCACCTTGTCCGGCGTCGAGGCGCACATCACCATCGCCTCTGAGGTGACGCCGCGCATCTTGGCCGGCTTCAGGTTGCACATGACAACCACCAGGCGATTCTGCATCTCCTCCAGGGGCACAAACTTCACCAGGCCCGACACCACGGTGCGCGGAGCAGCCTCCCCGCAGTCGATCTTCTCCAGATACAAGCTATCGGCGTCGGGATGGCGACCCACCTCCACGATCTTGCCCACGCGCAAATCTAGGCGCCCGACGTCCACCGGCGCCTCTGGAGCGGCAGCTGGCTTCTCGGCAGCCGGTTTCTTCTCCTTCACTTTCTTCTCCTTGGGCTCTTTGACCGCCTTGGGCGCCGCCGCCTCAGCAGCGGCAGCAGGACCAGCTGCAGCCTTAGCCGGAGGAGCATCTGGGGCGGCACTGGTGCAGAGTCCCCGGGATCCGGGTACCGGAATCTGCTTCTTGCCATTCTTAAGCTCCAGCTGAACCAGCTGGGCTAATGCGGCCTCCACCTCCCTGGCCAGCTTGGCGTTCTCCTTAATGAGCTCTTGCTTCTGCCGCTCCACCAGCTGCTTCTGGATGGCATTGATCTGCGGCCGAGAGATGTTTACTCAAAGCTCGTCATGTGACGGAGAATACTTACCTCGGACTCGATCGAGTTGATCAGCGCTTCCGCGCGCTTATTGTTGTCCGCAATCTTCTGCAGCTCAGCCATTGTTTTAGAGATTTGTCGCGAAAATTGCAATATTCTGGTTGGGAATTTGCCGATTGCCAGCATGCCTCCGCAGTGTGACCGCGCAGTGGGACACAGTCGCGCCACCGAGTGTGCTTGGCTTCAGATGTTTTTGACCAGCTGGCTCGGTCACACTGATCTGCCAATGCAAAGCAAAAAATAATACTCTGGCAAATTTGGCAGAAAATCTTGGCGAAAATATACAATAAATACGGAGAGAGGGCTCTCTAGTGCCGCAAATGGATTACGTTTATTGCGGCACAGATCCGATCGGCGCCCCGGAGGACATTCTAAGTATGTCGGGGATCCACCATCGGCCTCAGCTCGCCCGCACGCACACACTCACAGCTGCGCTTTCTCCTTTGTTTTGTGTTTACGTTTCTGCAAATAGGTGTTTACGAGGCGGGATCGGCGCGCGGAAACGGACACTTCTCGCCCAGCTTCAATGGCTTCAATATTGGCACCACCGACCCAGACTATGTGGAGCTGGTGCCCGTCTTGGCCGATGGCGGGGATCAGTTCGGCGTCTCCAGCGTGGCATTCGACGACTATGAAGAGCTGCTGTGGATGGGCAATCAGGGAGTAAGTGCTAAGTGTTTATCTCTGCTAATTTAATTCCTGCCTCCCTTGTCACAGGGCCATGTCACCTCCTACTACACGAGCTCGATGCAGAAGTACACCTCGTTCCAAGTGCACGCCAGAGACATTGTCCGCCAGATCACCACCCTGGACTCCGGGGTGCTGGTGCTCACCCAGACCTCGCTGCGTCACCAGATCCGCCGCGGTCTGCCCAAGTTCACGCATAAGTAAGCCTGCCTCCTGCGCTTGAAGTGCTTCCATTCTCAAGGGATTTCTCGTTTTCAACAGATCCAACAACATGCGGGAAATGGTGTGCATGCTACAGCTGTCACCACATCGCTTGGTCATGGCCGGGCTCCAGGAGGACCTCATCGACTTCGATATGCGATCCCTAAAGGAAACCCGACTGGAGCATCTGGGCGCCGCCGGCTGCACGGTGCTCCGCAAGAATTCGCGCTTTCTGTTCGCCGGCGACCAGTTTGGAACGGTGACTTTGCGCGACCTGAATAGCCTTAGTGTCCAGCACACGATAAAGACGCACACCAATGTCCTCTCCGACTTTAGCGTCCAGGGCAACCTGCTGATCTCGTGCGGCTACAGCGGACGGCAGAACAACCTGGCCGTCGACCGATTCCTCATGGTCTACGACCTGCGAATGCTGCGCCTGATCTCCCCCATTCAAATGATGATCGATCCGCAGATGCTAAAGTTCCTGCCCTCGCTCACCTCGCGCCTGGCGGTGGTCTCCAGCTACGGCCAGATCCAGTTGGTGGACACCGTGGAGCTGAGCGAGCCGCGCGTCTCCATGTATCAGATCAACACCAATGGCAGCCAGTGCCTCAGCTTCGACATCAGCTCCTCCTCGCAGGCAATGGCCTTTGGCGACCAGTCCGGGCACATCAACATGATCGCCGCGGTGCAGACACCGCAGCCGCAGTTCAATCCCTTCTCGCGCAACACGGAGTTCGCGGATGTGGTGCCGCAGCTGCCGATGGTGTCCATAACGGACACGAACTTTCCGCTTTCGTCGGTAATGCTGCCGCACTTGACGACCGGCACGCAATGGTTCTCGGACTGGCCGGAGGAGCTGCTGCACTACAGCTACCACAGGCCCAAGACCATCGATCCCGAGGTGCTGAACAATATGAAGATGCAAGGACCCATCGGCTACTCGCCGAATCCGCGCAACGCACGCCGCAATCAGATTCCGTACATCGTTGAGCAGGGCGGCGCAAACATGACGAATGGCAATGGAGCGGCAGCCGTGGCCAAGTCGGAGAACGGCGTCAAAATCATTCCGAGGCGCTATCGCAAGGTGGAGCTGAAGTATACGAAACTGGGCACTCAGGACTTTGACTTTGAGCAGCACAACCAAACGTGCTTTGCGGGGCTAGAGGCCACGCTGCCAAATTCCTATTGCAACGCCATGCTGCAGGTTTGATTACTCTTCATACTCTCTCATCCATCTCTAAGTACCCTGCAGTACCACTTGTCATCAATAGGCCACTGTCATCAACGATTCATCAACAGCCGAGGTCAATTTCTACCGAGCCGACGCTCTCTTTCGACCATCGTGTCAAACCCGACTCTCTCGCGATCTCATTTTTCTCTTTTTACACAAAAAGGTTGATGACAGATCGATTACAACTTGTTGATGAATCGTTGATGACAAACGTTGATAAATTCATTCTTTTATGGGATGTACTGCAGGGTAATGTAAATAACGAGAATGTCTGCTCCTCCCTTTAGATTTTATACTTCACGGAGCCGCTGCGCGTCAAGCTGATGGAGCACTCGTGCAGCAAGGAGTTTTGCCTGTCCTGTGAGCTAGGCTTCCTCTTCCACATGCTGGACAAGAGTTGCGGTGAGTCCATCTAGCTGTTAACTTGGCTGCTGAGCAGTACCGCTGATGCTCTCGTTCTTTGCAGCTTCATCGCCCTGCCAGGCCAGCAATTTCTTGCGCTCTTTTCGCACAGTGCCGGAGGCCTCAGCGTTGGGTTTGATACTGACGGATCGCTCCTCCAACGTCAACCTAATCACACTGATTCAGGCAAGTAAAGCGATAGATTTACTATACTAACTTCTAATATATATATATGTGCACATTCTCAGAACTGGAACCGATTCATTCTGCATCAAATGCATTACGAAATCTTCGATTCCAGCAAGAACACTTCTGCGTCAAGCGGATCTGTGCAAACAACTGCAGCTGGTAACCACCTGAACTTGAGTTTTTTATACGAAATTTACACTAACCTGTGCACCTTTGCTTCTGATTAGCAGAGAACCCGAGCCCAGCGTCCGAAACAAGTGGATCTTCGGACTTGTACGAGTCCATTTGCGGTAAGTAATGGCTTGAATATATCTCTCTCTCCCTGGTTACCCTTACACTCTTCCACGTCCTAGCAGATGATAATTCAAAGGAGGACGGGGATCGGGAGCGCAGCAAGATAAACGCCGAAACTGAAATCAGTAAGATCTTTGGAACCAAGCAGATATGCGTCAATCGCTGCATAAAGTGCCAGGCTGAAAAGTCAAAGGAAAACATTCTGCTGGCATGTAACCTGTCGTATCCCACCAACGTCAAGGACAGCGAGCAGTATTTCCACTTTGGCACTATCCTGAAGCGCTCCCTTAGCTCGGAGAAGAGCATTCAGGCCTTTTGCGAGAACTGCAAGAAATTCTCGCCCACTAACCAGAGCGTGAAGGTGAGCCGTCAGCTCTTCCCCCTCTCTTCTCATGAGTTTACCTTTAATTACCCTTAATCCAGGTCACTTCTCTGCCGCAAACTCTGGCCATTAACTGCGGCCTCAACAATGATAAAGATATCAGCTTCCTGAAGCGCCAGCTCAATCGGTGCAACGAGAAGCCCTCAGCCGAAGCGGTCGCTTCCCTGAGCACCAGCAAACCGTGCCGCTATGGGGCCAACTGTTCGCGCAGCGACTGCCACTTCATGCATCCCGATCGGTTAGTATATTCTAATCGTCTATAACGAACTTTTAACGAACTCTACTTGCAGCAAGTCACCATCGCATAGCGGCAACCAGTCGGCAGGAAACGCCGGCAGTTCGCCCAACGGACGACAGAAGTCCTGGTTTCCCCTAACCTTCACCATGGACATCAACGAGCAAGGCGAGCTGCAGGTACAAACGCAATCAGATAAATCCGAGCAGCAGGAAGAGGAGGGCGAGAAATTGCCAGCCAAAGCCGGCGACAATGAACGCATGTACGCCCTACACGCGGTGGTCTGTCAAGTGGATGACGGCACTCAAAAGAATCTGGTTTCGCTGATCAATGTCCACCGGCAATATCACACCATGAAGCTGGCCGAATCCCCCGAGGATCCCCAGCACCAATGGTATATTTTCAACGATTTCAGGTGGGTTTTACCGAACACAAATGAGGTTTTGTTTCTTTTAAAGCAAATATTTGTATGCTTTGCTTAGCATTTCTCCCGTTTCGCCACAAGAGTCTGTGTGGTTCACTCTGGACTGGAAGATGCCCTGCGTGCTGTTCTACAAGAGCGTCGAGGATGATTCGGCGGAGACTGCAAGCACTTCCAGCTCCACTGTCACAGACAGCGACGAGGTGGGCATTCCGCCGTCGGAGAACAGCTGCGTCGATTCGCCAACGAACCTGACTAATCCCTTCCTAGAGGTGCGTTTGCTCATAGTTTTTCCGTAATTAGACATTCAATCTTCTTTGTTGCAGGACATGGCGGGTCCCGTACTAGGAAACCTGAGCACGGACGCCACCCTGAAGCCGCTGCAAGCCAACGAAATGCCGCAGTCCGGTGACCTGGTCGCCATGGACGCTGAATTCGTTACCTTGAATCCGGAGGAGAACGAGATTCGTCCGGATGGCAAGACGGCAACCATCAAGCCCTGTCACATGAGTGTGGCACGCATCTCCTGTATCCGGGGGTAAGACGTGAAGCCACACCGTTTTCCCCATAAAAATACAAATGTATTTGCAGACAAGGCTCGGATGAGGGAGTTCCCTTCATGGACGACTACATATCCACGCAGGAGAAGGTGGTGGACTATCTGACACAGTTTTCTGGCATCAAGCCCGGCGACCTGGACGCCAACTTCAGCAAGAAGCGACTGACGGCCCTCAAGTACTCGTACCAGAAGCTCAAGTATCTGGTCGATGTGGGGGTCATATTCGTGGGACATGGTCTCAAGAACGACTTCAGGGTCATCAACATCTATGTGCCGTCGGAGCAGATAATCGACACGGTGCACCTATTCCATTTGCCGCACCACCGAATGGTGTCCCTGCGATTTCTGGCCTGGCACTTTCTGGGTTTGTACTTTCTGATCGCTTGATTTTCTAATCTAAAATTTCTGCCTAAATCCAGGTTCCAAGATCCAGTCCGAAACGCACGACTCCATCGAGGATGCACGCACCACCCTGCAGCTCTACAAACACTATTTACAGCTGCAGGCGGAAAAGAAGTTCACCAATGCGCTCAAGAACCTGTACGAGCGCGGCAAGCAGTTGCAGTGGAAGGTGCCCGAGGACTAGACTAGCTTCTAACTGCTCCTCCTCCAAAGCCAATCGTCAGTACAAACGCTACACCGACCCGCAACCAAGCCCGACTATTCTTTTTATTTAATGTTAATCTTTCAATGTGTTTACTACCATTGAGCTCCTGGTCTTTGTCTATCTTTATAAAAAACAAGAACGAAAAAGAAAAAACTTAATAAAAGAAAGAAAATCATAATATTGTGTCTTATCAGAACTACAGATAGTTTTTTATTAATTTGTTTGTCAGATAGTTCGGCTTTGATATTGTTTACTAAATGTGCAATCAGGTTTGACAGACAAAGACGCCTCTGGATGCGTTTAATGATTGGCACCGGCGATTGCTGTGGGTCAATATGTTCGATCGGCTTCTGGAATTCCCGCTCGTATTCCCTTATCATTCCCGATTCCACGAAGTGACGTTTGGGAATTTTTCAGAAGCTGTCGCTAATTCTTGTGTATGTGTACCTGATCTTGGACTACTGCGCAGATGCTTATAAATACCGCGAGCAAGTCAAGCCAGTTAGTTATAGCTCAGCTTCAGCACACACTGGTCGCAATGCATCAACTGTTTGGACTACTCGTGCCGCTCGTTTGCGGTCTCCTCTGCGTCGGTTAGCAACCTCATATTCACGCCCCGCAGCCCAGATTAATCTCAGTTTTATTACCCCCGCCACAGCTGCCGAGCCCGAACCCCAGCACACATACGATGGTCGCAATGGACCCCATGTCTTCGGCCCACCCGGCAATCAGGTCTACATTCGAGGACAGAACGAGGGCGTGTACGCGGTGCCCGGAGTGCCTGGTCAGTTTCAGCACTCATTGGCGCCCAAGGAACACGTCTTCACGGACGGGCAGGGAAACACTTATGTGAACAGCAAGAAGGCTGGACGACCAGGTAGAGTCCAGGGATATTATTAATTATTATATTATATTATTAATTATCTTCTAATCTCATGCAATATTAAAGGCGGTGCTCACACAATCAGCGGTCCCGGTCTAGCCGCTACGAATCCCTATTCGTCCTATCCCGTAGCTGCCGGCGGCCCAGCTCCGCGACGAGCACCACGTAGCCCCCAGTTCCATGTGGAGAGGCCTGGTCGCACTGTGGATGTCGGCAACGGAGGATTTGTGGTTCAAAGGGGGCGCCGTAGCCCCCAGTTCCATGTGGAGCGACCTGGTCGCACTGTGGATGTCGGATCGGGAGGATTTGTGGTTCAAAGGCACAGCCGCAGCCCCCAGTTCCACGTAGAGCGTCCTGATCGCACTGTGGATTTCGGATCGGGAGGATTTGTGGTGCAAAGGAGCAGCCGCAGCATCAATGATGCCCGCGTGCAGGGTGACAATTTTGTGGCTCGTGACGATCAAGCTGGCATTTGGAATGATAACGTTTCGCAGTGGAAGCGAACGGACGGGCGAACAGTTACCGTGGACAGCGAAGGAAGGGTCCATGTCTCTGGCCATGGACATGATCAAGTTGTGAGTATATATAAATATTATTTTTGTAATATTTAGTCACTAAAATCCATTTTTTTTTTCAGTATTAAAACGTGTACAAAGCGAGATATTATTTATCAGCCCCTCAAAACTCCTTCGAATTTTTGATTTAATTAATAAAACTCACTCTTAATACATATTTAAACTGTGTAAAGAGATTTGAAACTTTAGACTTTTATTAAATGTAATTTAGAAGAAGATAAAGTAACGAAATGTCTTCACACGGAACTCACTTCTTCCCCGAGCGGCCAAGACCTAGGCGGCGGCTGATTTGAGGCTTATCTTTGGCGACTTCTGTAGTTTCCCTCGCCTTTTGGTTTTCCCCTTTCTGTTCTGTGGATCTCTTGGGCCTTTTATTCTCGTCTGATTCGGCCTGAAATGTCTTTATGGACTCTTTATTTGCCGCCCTTTTGGGGTTCTTTGCTTTTGAGCTAGCTTGTGGCGGCTCTGCATTAGACTCCAGCTTTTCACTGTTGGGCTTGCGACCTCTTTTCCGTTTCGGTTGAGTGTCCTCCGATTCACTGCTGGGAGCGCGCCTACGGCGCTGGTTTTTCTTTTCTACAACTAAGGGCTCTTCAACCTCATCCGGCTCCGCTTCGGCCTCCTCCTCACTCTGATCTTCGGGATAGGTGGTGGACTGGGCATCGTCCTCTACAGCATCCTCCTCCTGATCCTCAGCATTGCTGTCTTCCTCGGAGATATTGCGACCATCCGACAAGCTACGCTCTATGGCCGCCTTCAGATCGGTGGACTTGATATCAAAGTCACGCATAGTGCCCAAGTGCAGGTAGTCGGCCAGCCTGTTCTTAGTCTTGGTCTTTTTGGACAGCAGGATAATGTGCTTGTTGAAGTCCTCGATAACCATTATGACTTTGGGAATTAGCCTTGTTTCCCGCAGAATCTTGGCTCGCTCGGCCTGGACCTTGCGTTTCTTGATATGCTGCTGAGCATCCTCATCCAGGGTGTTCGCCTCGATGTAGGTGATGAGCTCATAAACATTGGCCGGAAGTTGCTTTCCCACGTCCCTCAGCAGCAGCTCGAACCTGTTAATCAAAGGTAAGAATTTAAGATTCTTTGGTAATTTTGAAGGAGACCCATTTCATTTTTGAGCGGGATGAAATTTTTACCATATATTAAGACGATTTTTTAAGGAATTATAGTGAAAGTCTTATTATTGGAAATAATTAAACTTTAAGAATCTTAAAAAAAAAACTAGAAGCCGCCCCCAAATAAGACTTTCATCATAATTCCTTAAAAATTAAATTAAATTAAACTTTAAAAATCGTTCGGAAATTGTTAAAAAAAAATCGCCCCTAAATATGAAATGGGTCTCCTTCAAAAATACCGATTCTTTGATCAAAGCTTCGACTTACTTGGTGCTGCGAATATTTTCCACGCTTCCGTCGGACGAGTAGCAGGATATGTAGTGCTTGGCCAGGTTCTTGAGGCACGTATAGTGCTGGATAAGCAGCTTCATCAGACCGTCCATTGATGCACCCAGAGGTATGCAGAGGTGGGTAAGCCACAGCAGAGTCCGCGAAATGTGGATTATCTGAGTGCAAATGGAACGGTCCATGACATCGAGGTTACCGCGCCAGTAAATCTGATCCGTTTCGGGAACTATCTGGCACTTGTAGTTCAGATTATTGGCCTTGGTGACAAAGTAGTCCACATCCGTCAGCTGCTTCTGGACAGCTGCATAGAGGTGTTGCAGGCAGCTTTCGGCGGTGACGGCACTTATCGACTTCAGGCTCAGCTCCATGGAATCCAGGGTCAAATTGTCATTTTGGGTGCCGAGCACAAGTCCCAATTGTTTGGCAATACTCTCAAAAAATGGGCCCGAATGCGTTTTCTGTCGCTGGGTAAATAACAGTCGATGTACGAGGCCCATTTCCCCATTGAGGATCTCGTACTTGCTGCAAAAGCTCAGCAGCCAAGTGTACGATTCGGTGGCTGCCCGCTCTCCGAATTCGATGTGGTCCAGCAGAACTTCCAAGGCTTCCAGAAGGTAAACCGGCACCATGGCAACGTATTCATCGTTGCATATGGCTTCGTCGCTGCCGAACTCCGCCATAAACTCATCCAAGACATCCTGAACAATGCAGGTGGCTTCCTTGCTCTTGTTTAAGGATGCCATATCTGAAGGTCATTCAATGTAGGAAATATTAGAGTTAACATACACACATGTATGTGTGCCTTACCGAATACCCTCACGAATTCCTGGAACTTCTTTGGAAACGTCTGATGGGCTGTCTTTAGGCACTCAGTAAAACACTGAGCGGCTAGAGCGGCGCTGGCCTTGTCGAACTCCCGCCACAACGGGGGCAGGCGACGAATGCAGCGCTCGTAGATAACCTTAGTGATGTCCGCTAGCTGCTTGAAAGTCCGCTTGCTGTAGCTCAGCTGCTTATAGTCGGGCTCTTGCCGTATGCTCTCCAGTTTCTGGGCAGCAGTCAGTAGAGTGTAGCGCACGAGAGGTTGATTTGAACGCAGGAGAGTGGTCTTCTCGGGAGCAGCAAAGGCCACAACGTCGCTGCAATAAAACTGCTTAAAATTCAATATTTAAAGGGATTATCTAGGGGTCTTACTCCAGCAGTAAATGCAGCATTTTCTCCAGTATAGTCAGGTCCCAAATGTTGTCCGGCTGCGTGCACATGCTCTTCACCGGCATCCCGTTCATAGTCAGATTGAGGCTATTGAATCGCGAAGTATTGTTGGCCGTTTGCTTGGTCGATTGCTTCAAACTCTTCTTTGAGGAACTAGCCAGGGTTTTGAGGTTCTCCAAGAGCTTCAGATGCTGATTAAATAGCGGCAAAATCTGGGATACAGCATCGTTTTGTGGCTTGGACCGAAGCAACAGGTAAGAAATGAGTCCTTCGATGATATTCAATTGCTGCAGCACCAAAGCGCACTTAAGGTGCGTGGCTGGGGGCGCCTAAGACGAAGGGTAATTCATTATTCTCAGTGCTAATTCAAAGAGATATCACTTTATGACTTACAATGTCCTCTAGGGGCAATCTATTGGCCGCCATTCGTTGCTCACAAAAGTTAATGAGTCGATTCATCTCCCTAGTGTCGTAGCCAGACGGCGCCCGCTCAAAGATAGTCAAACAATTGGCCACAAACTGGATCAGTCGGCCAAGGTTATCGTTGAGCTGAACCTCATTATGTTGTTCATCGCTGGCGGTGACCAACTGGTCGTAGCGAATGCGAAAAACTGTGTCCAGATCGTCACCAGCATCTTCAGCTGCAGGTGTTTCAAAGAAGCTGCGAAAGTGCCAGTCGATGACCTGCAGTACATGCGGCACTAACTTGGCATTCAGCTCCACGGCTCTCTGAAGATCTTAACGTATAAATTGTAAATAAAATGCGAAGGGAAATACATTACGACGCAGCTTACTCTCATAGAGGGTACAACGAATGTCGAACTGCTGCTGCAAGCAATTGCGCAGCATTCCGATAATCTCCAGAGTCAGCATGTCAAAGTTGCGCTGCGGATTGCTGCGACTGCCCAGTGTGTTCTGGGTCATCATGGAGTAACCGGAAATACTGTGCTGCGTGCAGAAACTGGTGGCACTTGAAGTCTGACGCACAGCATTGCTGTTGTTTAGCTGCTTCAGGATCATGCAGAAGCCATAGATAGCCATTCGACGTTTTTGGATGCCACTAAAAAAAAGAAACAATGCGGATTATAGTAATGGAAAGATACAATTATGACTTTCAAACCAACCTGGAGCTCATGGCCTTGCAAAGAACGTCAATCAAGGCATCGCGAACGCGATTGGATATCTTCAAAAGGGGCAGAATAAAGTTCATCATGCGCATGGCTTGCTCACCAGAAAGCTAAGGAAAAGTAACAATAACTTCAGTTTCTATAAACCAAATCTTATCTTCCCACACCTACCCACTGCATGTGCTCCATAACATTCTGAATGGTCTTTATACACTCCGAGACGGTGTACGTATCGGCCACGCTCAGAAGGGTGAGACATTCTGCAATGACAGTTCATATTAAATCAATAACAAAGGCAATAGCAGGCTTACCCACCCGAGAACTGATTCTGATCCTGGTAAACAATCATCCATTCAGAAATCAACTTGATTATTCCCTGCCCAAAAATGAAGCGCTTGCGGATGAACTTCGTAAGAAAGGTAATGGACAAGGTGTGCATCTTGGGCGAATGGGATTTGAGCAAATAGAAAATCAGGTGGACCAGGCCGGGAGTGATCACATCCTTGCCATCCTTGTTCTGGTCTATCAGCACCGCGAAAACCTGCTGAAGATCGACCTGTTTGCGCTGCAAGGTATCCCGATACCACACCGAATAGTTAGCCAAGGTCCGCTCTTCCTCGTTATTTTTGATCACATTACGGAGGAAGGGCAGCAGAATGGAGTGAGAGGTGCGTGCGGACTCCGGGTCACGGTTTATGCTCGTCATGGATATAATGGCGCTGAGCATAAAGGGAGTAAGGACCACATCGGGCATGTGCTGGAAGTTCTGAGAAGTACAACGCATTTGGGGTTTAAATAGTTTATTAAATACTCTTAAAAATGGACAGCTTACCCTCAGCATTATGGCCAGGTGTTTCTCTGTCAGCTTGTACATGGTGCAGTAGTTTAAATGATGCAGTATGGTCTCCTCCGACTCCCTCAGCTCCTTGTCCGAGTAGGAGTCTATTGAAAGAGATTCCAGCAATATAAAACCATGATTAAATTGCAAAGAAGTGGGTCCCACCAATGCTGTCCAGGTTTGTGGAGTTGCTGCACATGTCCGAGAACAGGCGCTTGTAGAAATTGCGATGGAAGTACTTCTCCAGTGCCAGTAGCGGAATAATCAACTGAGAGGCGGTGGTGCACATGGAGAAGAGTTGGAAGCACAGAGCTGGCAGCTCCATCGGAGATTGCTCCTGCAGGGCCCCAGAAAACTTGTTTAGCACCGTCACAATCTCGGCGTTACTCAGGTTCATATTCCTAAAATAAAGAAATTTTTGTATAGCTAAGTTTACATATAAATAGGAACAACTCAACCCACTTGAACATATCGGCAATGGGCGTGAGGATCGTTGATGGCCATTGCATGGTGGAAATGCTTCGAACTGTCGTCTTTCTGAACTCAGCTCCTTCCACATATATCCCGTTGAGTAGGAACCGCGGCCTGGCCGATAAAAGGGACAAGGCATCCGGCAGCAGATCCTTCCAGCCCACGCACTTGGCGTCTCCCAGGCGCAGCCCATCAATGCAATGCTCCACGATCCAGGCCAGCTGGTCGGAGGAGAAGGTGACAAGGTCCTGGGACAGGCGGGTGATCAGATCGAATGTCTGCTTGTAGCTGAGCTCTATGCTTCGCAGCCCGTCCATGAAACTGCGCACGCAGGCGAATCGCTTCTCTCGTGCCTCCTGGCTGTCCGGATTGAAGCCCAGGAGCAAATAGTTCCAATATGTTATCCCTTCGCTGCGACACATCGTGGCGCAGAGCGTGTCAGTTAGCTAAATAACAAATTTATCAAGTATTGTACACACGCCTCAACTTCAAGGACTCTTACCTCCTTAATGGGCTTGTTTTGAATCAGCAACTCCAGCTCATTTTGACGGCCCTTCTCTCCAAGATTTCGCATCCACGATAGCAGCGAGTCACGGGCCATTGTTCAAGTTAAATTAGTACTTTAAGCTGATTTAAACAAATTCGGCGCCAGATTTTACAATAATACAAATTAGAGATGTGCAATGATGAAGCCAGTTATCGATAATAGTATAGATCGGTAATCGATCTTAGCGGCTGAGTATTAAATGGCGGTTATTTTGAAAATGTTCTTATGTCCTGATTAATATTTTTACAATTTCATTTAAGAGGCTCTTTGAAGTTCTATCCAAGAATCAGTCTTCGCTGTAAATAATATTAAATGATCTTCAACTCTTGCTTTAAATTTGACCTACATGGGAAGCTTTTCAGCTTTTTATCTGAACCTTAAACTTAAATCTTGTAATGTTATATTATTTTACACATATTGTTTTGTACTTGTTAAACTTTTGCTTATCTGGATCCCCCATAACCGAATTGTTTTGAAAAACCTTCAAAATTAGCAACAAACTGATCCCGAGCGCGATTAAAGAGAGACTTAAGAGCATTGGGTACAAGCTGAAAGCTTCACTTGGAGCTCTTAAATGGGAGTCGGTCACGTCACTGGCCATATAAAACCAAAAGGTGGACCTGCAGAGCCAACAGTTGCGTGCCGCAAGTAGACAGGTGAACACAAGTGAAAGAGATCTGTGAACGGAAATAGGTGAAAAATAATTTTAAAAACTTACACAAAATGTGCGACCAATTGAGAGGACTCATAGTGGGAAGTGTGGCAGTGGCGCTATTGCTTCTCCTGCTTGCTGGAAGCAGCGAGGCCAGACCCATGGACCTGTACGACGATGTGAGCGACTTCTTTGACGCCATCTCGCTGGACGACGTGGCCAACACTGGACGGAACACTCATCCGGAGCAGTTCTGCCTGATGCCGGCGCGCAAGGGCGTCTGCCGGGCCCTGATCCCACGCTGGCGCTACGATCCGGAGCAGAAAAAGTGCGTCGAGTTCAAGTTCGGCGGCTGCGATGGCAACGAGAACAACTTCCCCAGCTACAAGGACTGCATGTCCACCTGCGAGGGCATGTAGAGGGTGTCAATCGGCGTCATCCGGTGGCCGGTGTGTGTTGCCAAAGGCGCGCCTGCTTCTCCCTCGACCTGCGCAAAGTAGCGAACCAAAGGCAGCAGCAAAAACTGTACTTAGCGTTAACTTTAAACTTCACGCACATCACAATCCAAGCGATTAACTGTTCTCTTTTCTACCTAATATTTATGTAGTTTCTCTGTCATTGATCCCATTTATTATGTACTTTTTTGGAGTGTCCAACACCCCCGAACGATCCATCTAGAGCTTAAGTTATTGTGATAAAATATTTGTATGAAATAAACAATTTTATAAAACATAAAAGTATTTTTAATAGGCAATTATTTATATTTTTTTATGGGTCTAGCTGAAAACAAGGTATTATTCAAGTCTAATGTTTATACTGCAGGAAGAGGTAGGGGTGTCAAGCCTACTTCTTGTTCTTCTATAAATTACAAAGTACTTTTATCGGTTATTAATGTCTTTTGGAAATAACCTTATATTGTATTGCTTAATTAATCTAAACTTATTTAAAGGTATTGGTAGACTTAAACCTATAAAATTTAAATAAATTCAGCATTTTATTTCTGTCAAAATGTGTGTCAAAACAACTATAAAGTTTCTAGACAGTTCTAGCAGCTTCAAATGTTTGTTGATAACCAAGCCAACTGCTTAACTGGCAACTGGTTCAATGAATATTTATAAACAAAGTTTTGAGACATTGCTCATTGGTTACCTAAACCCAAGCGAAAAATACATATTTCGGCGGCCTCAAAAAGTACGAGAGATCGTACACTTGTCGCAATTGCCAGAGGCGGCTCAACTTTCATAGATTTCACTTGGAAATGGTCCAAAGCCAGCTCTCAATGCAAAACTAGCCCCCATTCATGCGGTCGATCGATCGAGCAAACAAGATCGCATACATAGCTAGCAAAGGTCAAATACGGATGGATGAGTGGACCACGTCAATCACGTCAATGGGTGGTGGTGGCTAGGTGGGTCTAGGCAAACCACTACGTCAGCGGTAAAAATACGCACGGATACGGCACGGAGTCGGACTTGGCCAGATGGACTTGGGCAAACAAACCGGTGAGAAACCGAAATCGAAACCGAGTCCGAGCCAAAGCCGAAGCCGAAGCAAGTAAACATAAACAATTGAAAGGTGCGAATTTATGCTAAGCCGGATTGGCAATAAACCAGACGAAATAAGGAAAGAAATAACAAGAAATCTAATTCAGCCAATACTCGTCCATTCGCGGGTCGCTCAAGCGAAACTTCGCCGAGGGCCAAAGCTCGCCCGACTTGTGGGTATGGGCATCGATCTGGGCTCGGCCTGGGCACTGGGCCAAATTTCCAAGATTATTGTTGTGCGAGCCCACGAGCCCGCGTTCGTGGATCGGCCGGTGAATTGATTAACGGATCCTGAGGAAGATTTGTGGTAGAAATAAATAAA
>JAEIHY010017558.1:0-12157 GCA_018904565.1 Drosophila tsacasi | reverse complement strand
GCGGGTGTGCGGGGGTGTGGGTGTGTGTGTGGCTGTGGGTGTGTCGGAACAAGGGCGGAAAAGCGGGTAAAATTGTGGCAAAAGTGGAGAAAAGTCAGGGTAGACTGCCTTATCAATTGGCGGCACTATCAGGAAAAGTTTTCGGGTTAAAGTCTGCAGGTCTGCATCCGAGAATAAGGAGATCCTTCTTCACCCAGAAAATAAAAGAAAATGGCGAAAATCTGCAAGAGGTAAAAGGCCAGCAGCGCAGCATTTTCTTTCATCAGTGGAAATGCAAGCTTTTCACATTTTTATTGCACTTAAAAAGTGACTGTGAATGGGCAAGGGTACCTATTAATTAAAAAAAGGAAAATGCTATATTTACATGGTTAAATATTGAAGGATCTTGAAAAGAAAATTTAATTTGTATACAAAAATAACTTCTTAGAGAAAAGAGTAAATTTCATATTTTACATTCATACTTAAAACTTCATTAAAATCAGTCAAAGAACTATGAATGGCCCAGAGCTTGGGCTTTTTTTTATTAATTTACTCGAAACTTAAAGAATGAAAATGTTCATCGAATGCCATGTCCTGCCTGCGAATATGGACCCCTTTGAATGTCCTCAATGGCAGGTGGCTGTGGACATTCGTCCAAACATATGTCAGGTGAGATGCAAGGCATTCCGCTGACCCACCTCGGTCCCGATAGCTTCTCTCGAAGCTCCCCCTGCGTTTTCCACCAGAGGGTTCCTTTGGTTATTTCCCATTTTCCCCTGCTAAATATGTTCCACACACACACAGAGGAAAAAAATCTCTGGATTTATTTTTCTCTAGAAGATATTTATTAGCAATTTATAATTATAAATTGATAATTCACAGAAGAAAACTAATTGAAAAAAAAATAAATTTTACCCAAAAGCTACCTTTCAGCTTCAGCAAACTATTTAATTTTCAGTGCTGGTGGGTGGCAGGGTGGTGGTGGTGCTGCTCTTGGCTTTGGGCAGAGGTGCAGCGGTACAGCGGCCTGGCGTTTGCTTGACGACGCGACAATGCGAGCCCCTGGCCGTTAGAGTTTCCTGGCATTGCTTTTAGCCGAAAATAGCCGCATGCCATTGACTACAGCAAACCGAAATGAATGGAGGGGGAAACGGGGGAAACTCTGCGAAAATGCGTTTCAGGGCGGCAGGAAAAATTCCGCCACACTCGATATTTGAATCCTGGGATGCTGCGAATTGAATGGAAATAATGCGCAGTAGCAGCTCATTCGGGGATTGATCCCCCATAGATTTTAGATTTTATTTTCACTCAACGCAGGTGGCACTGCTTTTTGCTTAGTTTTTGTTTTTTTCGCGTCCATTAAAACAATAGCTCTCAGCCAGAGAGCCACTCAAAGTGCCTGTGACCCACTCCTCTCCAATTTAATTAAATTTATTGAAAGTCCTTTCTAGTTGATTTACCAAAAATATGCCAAAATATGTGTAGGAACAATGCCAGGATTTTGCTAGGAGAAAATAAATTAATCAACGTTGCCTTTTTCGCAACAAATTGTTATTAATTCGCTTTGCCATAATTAAAATGAACTCTGGGGGGGTGGAGGGTATCCCCCCAAGTGTGGGTAATGGCTGTATATGTGTGTGTGTTTGAGTGAATGGGCGCCATTTTAAGCGACTGCAATTCAAAGCCATTCAATTCAGAGCCATAAAATGAGCCCCAAGATGGAGATGCCATAATGCCTTAATCGTTAATGTGTGTGTGAGTGGGCCAGACACTGGAAGAAAATAGTTAACAATTATTTTATTTATTAAATAATAGTAATAAAGATAAATAACTTAAACTTTGAAATGATTTTTGAATTTAAGAAGCACACAAAATAAAATCACATATTAACTTACTCTGAATTACAAAAAGTTGTTGTTATAGATTTTTTTTTTTTTTTGCCCCTACAAATTTCTCTCTGTGTGCTCGTGCGTTTGCCACACATTTAACCCATGGCAGCCATGGCCATACAAATGTAATTAAGATCGATTATATGCCTGCAGTCGCGCAACTTAAATCATTTAGTGCGAAACCCGCTCTAAAAATAATAAAACGACATACACACGCCGTCGCAGTTTCCCTCCCTCTACCACCCCCTTTTACCACCTTTTTTTTTATTAACTTGGCTGGATGATGTGCGTGTGTGGGTATGAGAGAGAAAGAGAGAGAGTGTTGGAAAGTTTTCGGCTCTATTTTTATGTATTTTTCTACATTAATTGAGAGGGGAAAATGGTTAAGCCACAGAGAAGGAAAAGGTAGCTTGTGGAGCTATATTTATATGTGCCAAGAATTATTGTTAAAATTCAGCTTAATCTATAAGTTATAAACAATTTATAGTCTGCATTAAGTGTACACTTTTAATCCACAATCTAAGGGTAAAGAAACTGAAACAAAGCGATCTTTTACACTGGGGACTCTCCTTTTTGGGTTACATCGTCGAGTGCCGAGTCCTGAATCTCTGGATCTGGATCTCAGGCAAGTGTGGGGCAGAGTAACGACCATCATTTGTTGCAAAATGATGTATAATTTAATACCCGCAAAGCCAACTCCCAAATGGCGAACTCGCCACTCCCCCTGACCTCCAAAAACCAGCCGAAGTCAACATTGTACTCCATTTCACTTTGCTCCCGTTTCATCTTCTCCAACTTGGAGTTTCCCCCAGCTCCAGCCACCAGCCACCAGCCTCCATCGCCATCCGAATTCATCCTCATCCGCATCCTCATCCACATCCTCATCCACATCCACATCCACATCCACATCCGGGACCCGGCCACGGACCACTAACGCGTCCCCAATGGGCAGCCAACAAAAACCGAGCACATGTGTATATAAAAAACACACCCCGCCCACGGAACTCGGAGTACTCGTGCATTTAGTGGCCACACTGAGGGAAAATCCCAAGGAGATTGAGGAAAAAGTCACCTGTGGCTGGTTGATATCAAGAGTATGCAAAGGGATCGAAGGTGATCAGGAGAGACTTTATTGATTAACTGAACTTGGGGAGTGGGTTTAGGTGCCATTTTTGAATTCAATTATTAGAGTGTTCAGTTGTTCACTCAGTAGCTCCCTTCTTTTAAGGCTAGTAAAATTTTTTAACTCTTAACTTAGTTGTTTAGTTGTTCACTTAATCACTCAATTGGTCAGTCAGTCAGTTTCTCATTTGTTAACTCATTTATTTAATATTTTAATCCGGATGTAAGTTATTCTTTTGATCAACTTTTTGTTCACTTTGTCAATCAGTTATTAAGTTATTATTATTTATTTATTTTTATTTATTTATTTTTCCTATAATTCACTCAGTTTTTGATTTATTCAATCCTGTTCTCAGTTGGTCAGGTGTTGACTTACCTGCTATATTTTGTAATGTTGTTTAAAAAGTTTTCTGAATGAGTTTATAAATTCATAACGCATTATTCAATCTTTTACTCAGGTTTTAGAATAATCAATTTCTGAATCAGTTGTTCAGTTATTTATGTTCAGTAATTCAAGCATTTACAACAAGTCACTCAGTTATTTAGTATTTTAATTGTTCTCTTTGATGGTTTGTTGTTCATTTGATCACTCATTTTCTCACTCAGTTACTCCCTTTTTTTAAATACTTCTTTAATTGCTTACTTTTTTGCTCATTTGTTCAATTTTTCACTGAGATGATCCCTTTCTGAGTTAGCACCGTCTTGTATTACTCACATAATTATTTATTATTTTCCTTAAGTTCCAAGTTATTTAATTAATCACTTGGTTGTTCAGTTGCTTAGTAACTCAGTTCTTTTCAAAAGTATTCAATTTTTCACTCAGTTAATGAGTTGTTAATCGTTGTGTGAATTGGTTGCTCAGTTGCTCACTTAGTTGCTCCCCTGTTTAAATAGTTCTTCAATTATTCACTAATCTAGTTATTTGTTTAGTCAGTTATTCAGATATTTAGTTTACCGTTCAGTTGTTCTCTTATTAACTTATTCATTTATTATTTCACTCACCTAGTAAGTAGTTCCATTGATCTCTTAGCTGTTCAGTTATTTATTCAATTGATCATTTTAAATACATTAAATCTCATATTATATGTTATATAATATATTATTATATTTATTATACTTCCGGCATTATTCACAAACATATTTTTAAACTACAATTTAAGATCGTTTCCCAATGTAAATCACCTCCATAGCTCCACATTTTCTCCGAGTGCAGCCGCGCGCGTTGTTTTTTGTGTTTGCCTGTCGCCAGAGGGGCTGTGAGTTATAGGGGGTTGCAGGGAGGGGCCACACTCGCTTACTGGGGAGCCGTAGCTCCGTAGAGCTATATAGGTATCGGAGCTACAGGGGCCACGCCCGGCGGTTGTTTAACTCGAGTGCTGCACATAATTCATGTGTCCACTTGCAATTTTTCGTTTGCTGCGACATTGTTATGCTGGCCATGTTGTAAAAACGCCAAAAACAAAAGAGAGCCATTNGTGAACACCCACAAGGAAAGCGGGGAAAAAAGGAACAAAAAAAAAAAAAGAAAAATCAAAAAAGAAAAACAGGAAAACCCCGAAAAAAAAATAAAACAAACTCACAAGAACAAAAAAAAAAGAAAGTCAACATCCCAGAGAGGAGACGTGTGCGAGCGACTTTATATGCCATTATTAGTGTGTTAGAGACGCACACCCACACATACACACTCACACACACACTGACTGACAGGATGAGTGGGGTGTGGGGTGTGGGGTGTCGGTTGGGGGGCGGAAAGGTGGTCGCTGGGCGGGGGGTGGTCGCGCGTGCGAGTCTCGCACACAAAATAGATTACTCAGTGTCGCGGCACTCTATCACGGCGACAGATCGAGACGGGTGAAAGCGCCGGAGAAAGGGCTGGCAAGGAGAGGGAAAATGGGGGGTCAGCAGGCCAAAGGTGTCGCCGGGACAATGCTGCCTTGATGGGAATGCTAAGTGAATCAACTATTTTCCACCAGCCAGCCAGCCGGCAGATCGCCCTCAAATCGAATGAGGAGCAGACCCTCTGATCTTATTTATTTATGAATGTCCAGTAATAAGAATAATGCCCAGTAAAGGTCAACAACAAGGAACAAATTAAAGTAGAAGCAAAGGTTTACAATTTAAATAAAGAACTCTGATCGCTCTGTTTTTGCTCTATTTCATTTCTTAGCCGATTTAGCCGAAATGATTTATTTATTCGAATGGATTGACATCGGAATATATATGTATATATATGGCGATTCGATGATGTGGCAGCTTAGAGCTCTTTAAGCCCTCGGGGCTCGCGCGGCCAATTCGAGTTGATGCCGCATGTTGGCTGCCATTCAAGTGACACTAAAGTGCATTTTCACACATGTCACCAAGGCCCCGTTCCCCCTTCTTTGGCAGCTATCCTTCCCTTAGCCCCTGCCCTATTGGCCGCATAATTTATGGCCTGACATTTATGGCTTTATGGCCTGCGTTTGTCACAGGAACCGCCGAACTCAATTCGGCTTTTCACAAGACCCCATTTTTTTTAAGACCCACACCCTTCCAAGGGTGCTTCCTTGTAAAACAAAAAGAAGAAAATAAAAGAAAGGAAAAGGAACAGGGGGAAACACCTCTGATTAGGCCTCAAGGATCATTAGTAACTGCTGCAATCCTTCCGGGCTCTGCTTATCTTTCACTTTACTGGCAATTATCTAGTCAATCAATTGATAAATGGAACTTTTACTCAGTTTTGTCCCCAATGACTGACTGAACTGGGTCCCCAGCAGGACTCAAGGCGGGAAAACTGAGGGGAAAACAAAAGAAAAAGCTCTGCCAACTGAAGGTTATCCCTTATTGAGAATCTGGGATATATATTGTGACTTTTACGAGTGCACAGTTTATATTTCTTTTATTAAAAATAATATAAAATATAATATCTTGAAAAATATTTAAAAAAAAATCCGATTTTAAAGAGCATTTTTAGTAATATGTTTAAATATTGGGCCTTAGTTTTATGAATTTAAATATATTTCATCATCGTAAAATTCGCGCAACAAAATGCCTGACACTTCCAAACCCTGGCGATACCCTGTACCCAAAGAAAAAGGAAAAGGCGAAAGGCAGTGGGCAAAACAAAACACAAAAAAAAGAAAGAAAAGCTTTAGAAAAAAGGGTCCCCGTTGGGGAGTCGACTCGTCACTTGACAACGACATTGGGCGACACCCTTCATTGTGTTTGAAGACGGTTCTTCACCCTTTTTAAGTGCCAAATTATCCTTTCGATTCCCCGGCCGGGGCTGTTGCATCCCTCGCCTGATTAATTGCCGCGATATCTAAATATATATATGTTAGTATATATAGATTTCGCAAATTAATGTTGACATGCACAATAAATTTTGCAGAATTTGAAATCGAGCATTTGCATTAAATGTGATGCCACTCGATGGCTGTCAAACGTGTGCGAAAATTGAAAATCCTCTGCCGCCCGCCCGTCTGCCTGTCAATTTCCCCTCCCGGTTCCACCACGCAATTTTCCTGCTGCTGTCATCTCAACTGGAGGCTGGTGCCCATAACGGCGCATCGAACTGGAAAATTATTTGGTCATTATGTCAATTTAGTGAAAACGAACTGGTTGCCGACCATTTCAAATCCAAAAGCGGAACTCCGACCAGGAAGAACAACAGAAACACAACATCCACAACACAAAAAAAAAATAATATAAATAAATATATAAAATGTATTTTTATAAATAAGGTAACGCTCTGACTGCCGTTGAAATAAATAAAAGTGACCGCCAATGTATTATCAAATTAATTAAATTAAAGTGAAACATTTATTTCTCAGCTCTATTTATCACATATTTAAGTAGGGAAAAGGCCTTTTTTTAAAGAAGTAATTAAGCTATATTCCAAGTATTTAGGCTGTTTGAAAATATCCTTTTAAAGCAGCTCAAGGTTTACTACATCAACAAGTCCTCCCTCAAACGCCTCCAGTCTCTCCCCTTCTCCGAGTTATCTCCGCGAGCTGTCTCTTAAGCGTCGATTCCCCCGGCGAGGAAGCCCGCAAACTCTCCCCCAGCTGCCATCTTGAGTCCGTCCGTCATCTTCCGAATCCGTCCCCACACCCCTTCCCCTCCCTCCAGCGGCTGCCAGCCAGGAGGCGTGGCACTGCCTGCGAGTTCTAGGCCAGAATGGCGCTGAGAAAAAAGCACATTTAAATTTTCCACATGGGAAATGTCGCGCGCCGAACCAATTTATGATATCCGCAAAAGTGGCAAGAGCGAAAATAAGAAACAAAAAGAAAATAATGAAGGAAAAACAGTAAACAAATAAAAAGGAATACTGAATACGAGACAACCGTACGATGGGCGTGGTCACGTTGACAGCAAATAATACAAATAATAAAAACAATTGGATGGCCAAGAAGAAAGGCAGAATTTAAACAGATAATTACGAAGCATAAATACGCTCTTATATATATTGTATAATTGATTAAAAATTAAATTAAAATATAATAATTACCAATAAAGCACAAATATAATTTAGATAAATCAATTTTTTAACGTATTCAAAAATGTTGATTTTACAATTTAAATTTATTATTTTTATAAAAGAACATTACTTTATCACAATATGTTTACTTAAAATTTGCAATGTTTGGTATTTTAATATTAAAAATTGTATTTACCTGGTTTTAGAAATTAAAAATATTAAAAACTACTTAAGTTTCAAGTTTAATGTATTAAAAAAATATGTAACATATTTAATTTTACTTGTATATATTTAAATATTTTAAAAATAATTAATGAAAATGCAGCTTTACCTAAAATAGAAATTTGTAAACGTCTTACAAGATCTTGATTTAACAATTTAAATTAAATATTTTGACAAGGGAATATTGTATGAACATAACTTAATCATTAAAGAAGGCATTTTAACTCTCAGTATTTAGTAATTTAATATTTTTTTCCATTAATTAAGACCTCAAATATATTAAGAAACCAATGAAATTTCAGGTTTAAAGTATTGGAAAAATATTCAAATACTTAAATGATTTAAGAATACTTGAGAATATTTCTATGGCAGAAGGAAAATATTTAGCATCCTTTAGAGAACCTTAAAAATATCCAAAAATATTTTTTATTATATATAAACCAAGCTCAAATAAATGGGGTATATCTGAAATATATAATATAATATAAATATATAAAATATAATTAATTATTACTCGTAAGTATACATTTTTATTTAAAATTTTTGTGGCACTTCTGTGCCAGCAGTTCGTCGATGCCCAATCTTGTGCCCAACCGTTGGCAGGGTGCACAAAAAATATTGAAAGCGAACAATATTTATATCGCATGTCGGTATCCATTATTCTGCGTTATATCTATCCGTTCTTTTCCCGCACGTTGACAACGCGACACGGAAAAAAGGCGCTCACACACACACACACCAAATAAGTTGCAAATAAAGAGAAGCGTATTGGTAATAATTTTAAAATTTATGTTTATTTACAATTACAGTTTATTTGCCAAATGCACACACAAAAACAGGGGAAAAACACAGCAAATACACGGGCGTAGCCACGCCCCGTATATGTATATATTTTCAATTAAATTTTGCCCAATTCTTGGGCGATTCCATTTTTGATTGAATGTCATCAATGTTTGACGATGTTTTTAAGTCCGGCCTTAAATTCCACAGCCACTACAGTGGTCAGAACATCATCGGAAACCATCGGGTTTTTTGTAAAAAGAAGCAGGCTAATTAATTTGTTAAGCGAATTAAAAACCCCTTTTGACAATTTCCAAAGCGTCCTTTTTTAATAGATAAACATTTATTAATATAAATAAATGAAGAATTAAGAGCCCGCACACCAGGAAAATATAATAGAGTTTGGTAGAGGCACTTTTTTTTTAACAAATAACTCAATTTTAATTAGTTTTTGTGTGTTAGCTCTCCTTAATTAACGCGGAGCACTTTTTTGAACAATTTCCATGCATATTCAGAAATATAATGCCAGAAATATGGGATCCAGTGCTTAAAAGCCCCTTAATTAGCCACAAATCAAGCAGTCGGAAAAAATTAATCAACAAACACTAAGAGGCGGCTGGAATATAATTGTAGCATATATTGCCACATATATTTGCATATATTTTGTATACATATATATATATTTATGTTAATGCAATTATTGCTTGACTTCGCTTAGACAGCGCTTAATAAATGTTTATTAATCATATTTGTAAACAAATTGCCATTGCGCACCATTTGTGAGCAATTATTTATTTATGCCAATAAACATTTGTGCATTTTCCATTTTCCATTTCCCATTTCCCACTCTTGCATTGCAATTTGCATTCCGATTTACCGGCCCGTCGTACATTTGGCCCTCCTTCCAGCGGCTTTAATCCAAAAGTTTGCATTGAACATTTTTATTATTGAATTTTAATTAATTTAACAAATAATGGCCGGCGAGAAAAAACAAAAAAAAAATAAATAAAAAAATACAAATGCGAATTTATGTGTCAAACACCAATTAAGAATTACAGAATGCTCTATGCCATCGAAGGATAGGAGCTTTAATATTTTAAGATATTCTTTATATAGGAAATACATTTCCATGTACAAATATAATATAATATTTCAATGCTCTCATATTTAAAAGAAATATTTTAAAATTATATTTTTACCTCAAGAAAATGCAGCTCATCTCAGAACTATTTCTCCATTTTTCCTTTGATTTTTCCCCTATAACCCTATAATGCCAGGTCGTAGCTTGCGCCTCCATCGATATGCCAGGCCTATGCCACGCCCATAAATTGGCTTAATGCCTTGCAGCAAAAAAACAACAAGGATGTCGGTGGGAAAACGAAAAGCAAGCAAAAAAAAAAGCATCATAAAAAACGCCTGCAATATATGGAAATGTATAAAAAACGAGCAAAAATAAAAGGCAGCGAAAGACGAAACAAAGGGAAGTGTAATTGATATTTGCTTTATGTGCTTGTGCACACAGCGAAATTGAAACAGTAAACATATTTTAACATATGCCCAGACATATTTACTTTTATGACTTCTGCCCGCGCTGCATGATTCACCGATTTTCGTCACTCGATTGGCCGGCGGCGGGCTGCCGTAATCCAAGCAGCTGCACTCGTCACTCGGCGGGCCAAATCGATAAATTAATTAGTGCCGAGTGATGTTTGGAAATTGGCAGTAGCTTTGTGCAACTTTGTGCAACTCTCTCTCTCGTGGAAAAGAATTGGGGGAAAGCTTCGGAAAGCGCTGGCAAGCGCATAATGTGGACTTTGAGAAAATTTGATTCAATTCAATGTATTATTTGATATTTTTAGTTGGGATTTTTATTGATGATATTTTTATATTTTAAATATTTATGCAGCTCTGACTCTACCTTTTATTAAAAAGATTTACCTCTTTTTTACAATACTTACTAATTTATAATATTAGGTATATTTATGAGCTTATGACATTAAAGATTGTGATCATATTTATAGGTAAAGCTTTTATTATCGAGATTTTTTAGAACCGCGTCAAGCCATATTGCCAGTACTTAAATATCATTTTAGCATCATTTTGGATGGAATTTGTAATGTATTTTTAGATTAAACTTCTACACTAGAGGTTGCATTTTTTAATGCAGTTAAGCAATTAATAAGTCATTACTTTTTTCGAAACAAATAAAGAATGTAATTGCTTCTCTCCTATTGCAGTGCTTTTGCGTTCATTTCATTTCAGCATATGACCACCCAGTAAACCATCCGAAAACCACTTGAAAATCACCTGAAAACCATCTGAAAACCACCCAAGAACCACCTTTCCAGCTCACCTTGCCAATTCGCCTTTGTTATACCCTTTTTTTTGTAGTTTTTTCAATTTTTTTTAAAGGGTTACAACATTAAACTTGTATACAAGTCAAGGAAACTATATCATATTACATAAATAAAATTGCAAAAAAAAAGATTTGACAAAAATACACATTTTTTAAATATAGTTATAGTTAAATATAGTTAAATATAAATTAGATTTCTTTTTTAAATAAGTGATGCATTTTTGGCTTAGTTCTCAATGAATTTACATTAAATTTCAAAAAGCAAAGGGTATTTAGAGTTCGGCTAACCGAAGTCAGCTTCCTTTCTTGTTGTTTATTATTTTTACTGCCACTGGACTTTACACCCGACGGATGCAAGTTGGAAAATCCCTTTGCCATAGCAGCTGCTGATTTTTGCCTTGAAACATGAATAATGTTGAAATTTAATTATACATAATTCAAACACAATTCCAACGGTAAATCTGTGTGGTGCGAAAGAGACGGGGAAAACGTTGAAAGGGATGGGGGGAGATAGGGGAGAGCACACGACTGAATGAGCCGGGAAAATTGCAGGAAAATTGCGTTGGATGGAGGTTTTTGGGCGCCAATGCAGTCGTCCCTTCAATTTTTCACCACTTATAGGTACCTACCTCTCTCTCTCTCTCTGTCTCTCTCTCTCTCTCTCTCTCTCTCTGTCTCTCTCACTAGTTGCTTCTCTTTCTCTCTATTCTTTCGCTCGTTTTTAACCCACTTTCATCGCCCCCCTCCCTTGGAAAACCACCCTTTCTGCGCATTTTCTCACACGGTCTAATTAGTTAAGCGAAGCGTGGGGGCATCCTCCATGGGTGGCGGTGGTGGTGGGGTGTGGAAAATCGGAAGGGGGCAGCGGGCGGTGGCAGCTCACCAGCGGTTGCATCTTTTGTTAGAATGCCAGCGTTTTTCACGTTGCCACAGCAACAAGAGCCCCTAAAGGAAGGTAACGGGTTAAGGGAAAGCGCGGGAAAGCACGGATGAGTCAAAGGGGGAGGTAGCTACATTTTCATGCGATTTTCCACAATTTTTTGTTGCTTATTTTGTATGTTTTTTAATTTTTTTATTTTTTTTTATTTTTACAATAATCGCAACAGCAGCAAGAAAAGGCAACCGCTCGATTGCACACACAAAAGCAAAGAAGGGAAGGGGACTAGAGAGTGGGAGTGTGGGAGTAGCAGTGGGTGGGGGACAGGGGGATATTTCAGGCCCCCTTAGGCTCTTTTTGGCACGCCCCTGCAGCGGTAATTAAATTGCAGCTGGTTGCCATTGTCGGTGCTCTTGGACAGATGCCTAAAAGCACGCCAAATGAGTGCGTTCCTTCCGAAAGCCCAGAAAATCCTC